>JH814841.1:126206-154123 GCA_000296255.1 Omphalotus olearius VT 653.13
TCTAAATCCTCCCTGGCCTCTTCAGGCGCGATATCTGAGGTTGACCTCCGTGAAGCTTTAGAACAAATGAAGCGCGAGGAGGTGCCGATTTCGCCAGATCAAAAAGAAGCGTATTTCATGTCGCAAGTTTCTGCCGGCGAGCAACTGTCTTTGCAAGGTAAGGCTTTCTTTCTTGGTATAATTTTGCTGGCTCATTGCTTCTCGGTAGGCCCACAATTCCATTTACCTGCGGCCATGTCATTCTATCGCGCGCTCAGAGTGTATCCAACACCTGTAGAGTTGATGATGATCTACCAAAAGACCGTTCCCGAGCCCATCTTCAAGGTAAGTGTCGTTTGCCTGGTTGCAACCGTCTCTCACCTCACCCGCTGTCGTAGCTCGTGGTTGAAATGACCAATCTCGACGTGAGTGTTCCGTCCTCCGTCCTGCAATCCTCCCTTAGCATCGACGAACTCGATGATGAGACGAGCCCGGTTAGAGGAGGGCCTCCATCTGAGACGTCATCGCAGGAGTGGGACAAGGTCACAGACCCCGGTTCTCAACCGTCCGCGTCATGAATTGTATGATGATGGTGGTGACTGCGCTCAATATGCTCTGGGTGTGACGGGACTCGTAGTCAGAGATACGGACACAATCGCATCCCATCTGCTCTGTTTAAAATTGCTTGCAACAGGCTCTAATATAACATCCTTTCCTTTTCTTTTCCATGTATATCTTCCTCGTGTTTAGGTAAAAGACAGAGTTGAAGGTGCGCTTTCACAGGTTTGTCCAAGCATGTAGCTTAGTTCGTGTGTCCTCAGGTTACTATGGCCATTTCCCGCCAAAAACTCTCGGTGTGGCAGTGGAGACACGCAAGGCCGCTACAACCGATGCAACAAGAAAAGCTCTTGTCCTCACTAAAGATGTGAAGGCTGGCGATGTCATCTATGAGGTTTCGCCTATTTCGAAATCCTGTTTGCACCAATCCAAGTACTGATGTTCACTCTCTAGGAATCTCCTGTCGTGAATGCTCTTGATTTCGATGTTCAGTCGGCCGGGACACATTGCTCTCACTGCATGCGACTTCTCGAGCCATCCGTGTCCATAAAAAATACAGGAGACGTACTCGACTCTACGTATTGCTCCAAGGCATGTCAACTCGCTCACAGGACCCAATCACAAGCTCTTCTCTTTACCCTGGAACGCCCCCTTCCAGCAGAAATACCTACGGAGCCGATAACCCCTGCCCATCTCGAAGAGCGCAGGAAGTCTCAAACGCAGTATGTTGACTACCTCAAGAAGAACGGTAAACACGGTCCTCTCCTCGTTGCCAGATTTATCGCGCGACAGATTGCGGCCGAAATGGGAAAGTTGGTCCCGATAATGCCGTCGAGTAAACAGGAAGACGACTTTATTGACGCTGATGGTGGCGACTATCTTCTGGCTGATCACCTGGAACGTTTGCGTTATCTCGAGATCATACCAAACACAAGCGAGCTTTCGCTCATTACCGCCGTACTGTCGTCGGTGTTACCCGGATTGGAGCAATTTGTCACGGATGAGAGGTATGCTACGCTTGTGGGTAAAATGGCGTATAATGCATTTGGTGTTTCTTACGGCGGCGGTCGCGATGACAAGGTCAGTTATTTGAACGTGAACATATAATAAAGACTTCGTATATCGACTTACACCTTAAATCACAGCCAGCTCCTGATGCTCGTCCGGAGGATGTAGAAAAGACTCGTACTCCCTATGGCACCTCACGCCAAATCGGCAGTGCCTTCTACACAGTCTCTTCTTACCTCTCGCACTCCTGCACGCCTAATACTCGACCCTCCTTCAGTGACGGTACTTCTAAGCTCCATCTCATTGCCAACCGTGACCTGAAAGCTGGGGATGAGCTTTCTGTCGCTTATGTGGATGTAACTCAGCATGAGGGTGAGTCCGTTGCTGAGTGTAGGAGGAGACGCCGGATGGAGCTCGCTCGAGGATGGAGGTTTGCTTGTGGTTGCGAGAGGTGCAACGAGGAAGGCGAAGGACTAGCTTCTGCTGACGAACAGAAGATCAGCGATGAGTCAAAGGTGGAGAAAACCATGTCCCGTTATGAGGAAAATGAAGGTGTTACGCTGTAGATAACAGACGAACGAGCACTTATCTCTTGTGCCTTCTCCCGCCATATCCCAAAGTAGTCTCATAGATACGCACTATGCTATAATTTAATTCGCTCGAATTAATTCTATCCCCTGCTGTTCTTGGTTCTCAGTTACGATTGTTATGAAGTGTTCAGTAAACGACTTGACAGTATAAGTATGTATACGAAAGTTTGGTAAACAAGATTACTGCGCACATGACGCTGATATTTTACACCATACAACAGCTCACTAGATTATCTACAGTCAGATCACGGAGATATGTACATTATTCATACCATGCTCCGCCACATTCCAGCGTCCGGCACTTGATTCCGTGCCTCCAGTATTTTGTGCGCCCTCTCTCTCCCTCTCCCTCCGTTGGGACGGGAGGCACTAGCAGCGTGGGCACCGGTCTGCGAATTCTCCTCTTCCTCCTCGTCGCTTTCACGAATTCCCTCCTCTCTAGGAACGAAGTCCAGTAGCCCTGGATCAATTGCTCGATCCAGATCTCGCTCTGCATATGCTGCCCTTCGAAGTGCAGATGTCGAAGTACGTTGCTTCCTCGGTGATGTGGCAGTTGCCAAATTTGAGAGTAGGGTGTCAGGTTGATAAGACGCTAGACTCAGAGGAGGAACGTTGGCCCTAGGAGTGGGGCGATGAATTCCAATCGGTAGCGAGCCTGGTATCCCCGCAAATGCCATCGGTTGTTGATCTAGTTGTACCAATAAAAGATTAATCAGTAAACGCTAATCCTTAGAGGACAAGACCAGAGGAACCTTTAAAAAGCGACTTACCCTCATTTCCTTCCTCAATTTCTTCCTCACGCTCCTCTGGGGAATCTCCATTGTTTAGAGCATAACCGCGCACGAATGTTTCATAGACCTTCGTATTATTTCTCCACGCAGCTCGATGACTTGGAACGCCTGCTGCGACAAGTCGCAGAATATCCTCTTCCTCCTTTGGTTTGCGACTAATGGCCTCTGGGTCATGCAAATTACTCGATGAAGCATCCTCGACAGCATCTAAGACTTCGTTAGCATTATCGTCTGGCATTTGTAGACCAGAGGGTTTGTGTGAATGATTGTCTTCCTGTGTGACTTGGGCATAGGGGGCAGGGCTAGGTGAGTTCTGACGGTGTCCGTCTGAAGGTGATGATTGACCAGAATTGTGCCCACTAAGCGGAAGAGGTGCACTGGGGGGAGACGGGAGTGATACAGGGCGAAGAGTCGAGAATGACGTTGGTAGGCCACTTGAAATCTGCTTCCGCGTTCGTGAACCAACAGGAACCGATTGCACCAAAAGAGGTGGAGCTTGCTGCTCAGTGGCATCTCGTTTTTGACCAAGCTCTTCTTCCAGATCAAATAGCATTTCTGCAAGACACCAAACAAGATCAGTACAATTCAAAATAAAGATATCATCATCTTACCTCCAGAATCTACATTGTACTCAATATCTCCAGGCTTGGTTTCACTATCTACACGTACATCAAATGTGACCTTCCGTTTGCCCTTCGACTTTGGGGAAGGAGATGGACTGGCGGACTGCGTGCCTGCAGGTCTCGTTTCATCCAAATTAGAAGCGATATCCTCAGTCTTTCTCTCTTCCTGCTTCCTCTCTTGCCTTCCGGTTCCATTAGTCTTCGATGCGCCAGAAGGGCCCGCTTGAGGTTCCTGAGAGCTAGCGCTAGCAGCATTTCCATCCTGAGCGGCAGCTGGCTCCTTCTGATGATCTCTGTCCTTCCTAATCTTCTCCATTTCCTCCTCGATCAAGAAGTACCTATGACTTGCTGCAGTATTCATTTCGTCATCGGTGTTCCTCCTAAACTGGAACACATTCCTGACTTCAGAATTAGGCTGCAAAGAGGTGAGCGTGATAGATGAGGCGGATTGGAGGGTATCTGGTGTGCGCGAGCGTGATGAGGCGCTATCTGCGTGAGCTTGAGGATGGTGAAAACTCGACGTAGCAAGGGAGGCCGAAAGTGCAGAGACGCGAGGTGCAGAAGCGGCCACGGAAATTTGGCGACCTTTCCCGGAAGACTCTGAGGGAACCCTCATGGGTACGAATTCTCGCACAACAGACATAGGTGCACCAGGGAAGCTAGGGCTAACCGGACTGACCGGTGGCGATGGGCTCCTCGCGTTCGTCCGACTTGGGGACATTGACTGTTGCAAAATGAAAGCATTTTGCTCTTGTTCAGCTTTCTTTATTCCTTCATTGTATTTGGTCAGTAATGTCTGGACATCTCGCTTTAATCGAGCTTCAGCATGCTTGACTTCTTCTACTTTGTCCTTCACAACACCATCGATGTATTCCTCTATCTCAGAGCGTATACAAGCAGACTGTTGGGCTGCGATAGAAGCTAGCGTGGCAAAAAGCGAACGACTGGACTTCGACTCGGGAAAAACTGGTGGAATGAAGGGAAGTTTGTATTTTGGAAGAGATGGTGGCGCCGAAGGGGGATCGAGGACAGGATCTTGGGTAAGAGAAGGAGAGACGATGGATACAACTGGGAGTACTATCCCAAACAACTGCGAGAACTGAGGGGAGTTTTCTTGACGACTTATTGCCTCTTGGCCAGTCTGTATTGAAGGTAATAGTCAGTCACATTCGTGTTTTCTTGAATGACCGAAGCGAATTCCCACCAGAATATCATTGTTATGAACCTCTAGCCACCCGGACGAGCTTCGCAGCACTTCAGTCTCTGCCCAGCCCTTTGTAATAATAGGGCCCTCCTTCAAATTCACTTCATCATCGGTCGATACAATTTGATGTATACGATAGACAAGGGCTTGACAGGATAGACAGGTTAGGGAGGTATAACGTGCACATCGCGTAGGATCCGGAATGAAAGGGCCTCTATACCGCGATCTTAGCGTCAGATGAGGATATACCTAAATAACAAAGTAATGAGCATTAGTCTGCAGAGAAAAAGAGATGAAACCATCACAATTTTGATGTCCT
The DNA here is from genome assembly GCA_000296255.1 of Omphalotus olearius VT 653.13. Taxonomy (NCBI): domain Eukaryota; kingdom Fungi; phylum Basidiomycota; class Agaricomycetes; order Agaricales; family Omphalotaceae; genus Omphalotus; species Omphalotus olearius. The sequence continues at coordinate 131,279 of JH814841.1, forward strand.
CGTCTCGTGCCAGATAGACTGTTGCGTACTCTGGCGCTGGAGGAAAATCGGCCTGTCCGTACGGGGGTGGTGTAGAGCGAAGACGAACATTTAGACATTTACAGGAATAAAGACTTTCCTGCTGCCGCCCATTTTCCGTGGGCATTGCGAGCAGCGAAGATGAAGATTACTATAGGAGAGGAGAAGGTGATGGACGCCCAGCGCTCAGTCGCAGGAGTCTTTGTGAGCTCAACCACTGGCACCGGCAGGAGTCACTCGGTCCGAGTCATTCAAAAGGAGCTTTTCTTTTTGAGTTTTGCATGTCATCTACTTTTAATGTAGTTTATTCAGTGTTCAACTCTATGTATGCCAAAGTGCTTCATGTCATAGAAATCAGTATGCTAATACATCGGCTGGATGCATGAAAATTGAATTCCAATGAAATCTAATCCCTACTGGTCAGGTAAGACCTTCTTTATCCATGTCTTCAAATCCTCTAGCTCCTGATTATTGGTACTATGACCCACGTTGGTATAAACATTATACGATAAGCCTTTAGGCTCGCCAGTGACACCAGAAGAAACGGAAATGCCTATGGTCTTGAGAAATTCTAAGGATTCTTGCGCCAAGGGGATCTTGACGAGTGGGTCTACAGCTCCGTGTCCCCAGAAGATCGGGATCTGAGTCGCGTGAGCAGAAGCCATCTACGGGAAACAACACATGAGAACAACGGAACAGAAACGATCGCAGTATAGTTGAAGCGGAAGATCAGAGGAAAAACATGCCGCCTGTCCGGAGAGCAAGGACACCGTATCGCGGAAGTACGCACCGTTCTGAACTTGTTCTTGATCGGCACCCACCCACTCAATGCAGCGACTCCAGCGAGCTGCTTGTCGATTGTGAGCCCAGTCAAAAGAGACATTGCAGACCCCTGACTGAAACCTCCGAGGATGATACGGTTGGGCTGCAGACCTCCCGCAATCTCCGTTTCAATCAATTGGGTTAGAGATGCAACGGTCTCAAGCATGCCTGCTTCGTCTTCGGTATCCTTAAAGCCAAAAGATTTGATGTCGAACCTGGAAAGCTGATTGAGGAGACTTCGATATTCAGAAGAGCGAGAGTCCCTACCAGGATGGCATTACCATACCCATATTGGCAGTGACGGGGCGTTCAGGGCTATTGCAACACATCAGTCCAGGAAACGGAACTAGGCAGCGCTTCGAGACTCACGAATGAGGTAGTACCCATTTAATATGTCCCATCGCAGTATCTGTTTTGAACATATCTGCAACAGGTTTCCACCCGTAACCAGTGTCTCCGAGGCCCTATACATAGATAGATCAAGCAACGGAAAGAGATATACACGCAGACAACATACATGAACAAAAATGACCGTCGCAGTATGTTTCTTCACAGCAGGCACAGTGAGATGTTGTAGCGCGGTCACAGGCGACATCGTTGGAGGAGATGAAGGCTGGGGAATGCTAGAAAAGGAAGAGTGACCAAACAAAGAGGCGAAGACGGAGAAAACGGGGGTATATATGTCAAGATAGTAAAAAGAAAGAACAGCGACCGAGACAACTATGAGTAAACGAATCCGATGTCGAGGCGACATCTCCTTGGCCGGGCCTACTTTGAAAGAAAGTAGTATCACGGACTGTCACAAGCATTGAAGCGGCATACATACTCGAGCTCGGGCGATGCCATTACAATAATATTAAAGATAGAGTTCATGGTGTCCATCATAAAAGTACTTGGCTTCTCGAGATCATAAGTACCAACGTCCGTCGTCCGTCGATAAACACAACAGATGCGCTTGCTATAGGAGCCGAAAACCAATCTTTTCAGCGACGCTGCTTACCAGGCGCTATTACTTGACGATCAATATTACTACCTACTGAGGCCTTGGAATACGAGACCCGAGGCTCAGTGGAAAGTCGACGATATACATAGGTGAAGACGGTGAACTCATTCCCGTGGGAAGCTCTCCAGGTGCTCAGCTGCCATATGCCAATGGCGAACGATGACATCGTCTCCGAACCCTCGACCCAGTCCATTACAAGTGCACTAGAAGATGCGCCAGAATATAAGGAAGACATCTCAGCTGTTGATGGAGCACTCAAGATGAGCAAGAACGCGATGAAGAAGGCAGCAAAGGCCCAACGTTACCAGGAGTTCAAGCTCGAACGTCGTGCGCGAGAGAAACAAATGCAGAAGGAGAAGAAGAGAATAAAGGCACAGAAGAGGGCTGCTGGGGAACTAGATGACTCGGCTGAAGTGGAAGAACGAGCCAGGAAGAAACAGAAGATGTGCAAATTTGGGGGAAAGGTTGTGCTTGATCTTGGATTTGATGATAAGATGTCGGAGAAGGCGCGTATGAATATATCTTCTAACCAACGCACCGCTGACATCGATATGATCGTCTAGGAGATAAACTCGCTATGCTCACAACTTGCGTATACTTATAGCGGAAATCGCAATGCCGGGTTTCCTTTCTCCTTGCTTTGCACTTCAGTGAATGGACGCACGTATGATCGTCTGGAAATCATCAACGACGCTGCATATAAGCGGTGGTCACATACTGAGTGGTGGCAGGAAGGTTACGAAAATTTGTGGGCCAGTGTTGAAGCTTCTGCCTCCGAGTCAGAATCGCGACAGAACGGGTCACCCACCTCTGAGACGGACGGCGGCAAGCAAGCTGAAAGCGGCCGGATTAAGCCGAGCGTCGTCTATCTCACAGCTGACTCTAATGAGGAGCTTGACGAATTGAAGCCCGACGAGATATATGTAATTGGTGCAATTTGTGATCACAACCGTTACAAGGTAGGTCCAACTCTATCCGATTACGCTTTATTGGATTGTAACATGCTCTATGCTAGAACTTGACTCTTGAAAAGGCAAACGACCAATCCATTCGTCATGCTCGCCTACCGATCGGGAAATACATTTCATCTCTTCCTACTCGGAAAGTTCTCACAGTCAATCAAGTCTTCGAGATAATGCTGAAATGGGTCGAGACGAAAGACTGGGAGCAAGCATTTTACTGTATTATCCCAAAGAGAAAGTTCCTGGGGGGTACGAAAGAGGCGAAGGAAGCTGATAGCAGGGATGGCAATCAGGAAAAGGAGGATGCGGATGTGGTAGTCGGTGCAGCTCAAGTGCTGGAGAAGATCAATCACAGTTCGGACGGAGATACAGGGACAATAGTGGCGGAGACACAAATGTCGAGGCAGCTGTAACCTCATAGATCAAGGAGCATTGGTGTAAAACCAAAATGTATGCAGAGCTTGCGTCGTCTATTGGAAAGTATTCACTTATCTGTGGATTCGATCTAGCAGGGTCGCTGAATGTCTGAGTATCGAGATATAGAATCCGTCGGGACCACCTTGTCACGTCAGAATTCATCCCGCGAGCTTACGAACGACACAGATCCATTCGAAGAGTGTTGAGTAGATGCCGTTGCAAATTTGTTCATGCATTCAGCAGTTTTTTCTTTCTTCGCTCCTAGACCGCACAAGGGGGCACGCGTGTCGGGAGGTTTCGCTACAGTTGGATTCACCACCCGATTCATTGTCGAATCTCGTCTTGGGATTGCCTACCGCCGTAGGTCCTGCTCGTGCCAATTCTGTGGATACACATTACCGGAATAGAAATGCAATTAATCGCCTGTTCAGGATTGCCAACAACATAACCCCAAACTCCTCGATTGAAACGCGAATGGGATGCTGACGACGGAACTTCCAGTGTGCCAGGTATTTTACGTCTCTCGCCCCTCTCTTCCACATCAGGGCGTCTCTTTGCCAAGGCACCTCGCGACGTTTCGCGGTACAGAACCCAGGACAATCTTCGGAAATTTGGCATACAACTGGAAAGTGCCGAACCGTATTTTTGTTTCTTCCCGTCTGCCTTTATTCGATGAATGGAGGGTACCCACTGGTTGTCAGTGAAACATATCCGAACCCGATCCGAACAAAAAGCACCGATCCCAGAAAAACTCTACTCCAGGAAAGAATAAATTGGCCATATCACCCATTGGGTTAATTTCGAAGGTTGTGGGGTGGTGGTGTGGGGAGTCAATTCGTAATTCTCAACTATGCGCTGATACTTGGCTGCATTCAGCCACCGTTTCAATCGGCCCCGGGAGATTTGTCGATGTCTATAAAACATCAACTGCTTTCCCGATAGAGGTATGAGAAATTATCACATCTAAGGACCAATCGAGTTCCCAGTTAATTCGGCTTCTCCGACCATGTTGGCTGTGTTGACTCAGAACATATGATTAACATACTTTAGAAGTTCAGCTAGCACTTCCGACGGCCCTCCGGTAATGCTCTGCATTTCAAGAGTCGGCTCATTGAATCTATTGTGATGACCCACATCGTTGGCATGGGCGGCAGTACAACTAATGTTCTTGGGCTGCTCGCTACTCCGATGCGAGCATTTTTCTCTGACACTTTCGTACTTGGTGTAGGTCCAAGTATGTCGATTCCTCATCTTGCAGATATTTGGACCATTTCTAAGGGCCTGAGGCCTGAGTATTTGAATCGCAACTCTGCCATATTAGGCAATGGGGTTTCTATATGAGGCAACGAGATGTACTTTTTGGGGCCTCTCGGCTCTGATCACTTCCAAAGACGAAAACATGCATGTACTTAGGAAAGTCTGTCTATCTGCTAGAAGTGAGATCTTGGTTGTCATCCGCTACATGCAGTACAAACTCCTTGTATGTGCAATTTGTACAATCACTCTACATATCAGCAAGGGAGGGTGAAGCAATGGAGGCTGATGTGTGCCCTGATGCAATGTCAGATATGTAAGCGAGCTGTGTACAGCACAGTGCAAACGCAACTCCGCGGAGGTCAAGACTTATTTTACATAAGAACTTGAAAAGGTTTGACCAAAATCAAAACATGCGTTGGATCCAGCCTCAGTCTAAGGGGACCAATCAACAGGTTCGGAATCGACTGCCAGCCACAGCTGTAAGTAATTTATTTGTTCATGTTCAAAAACATTGTCCAAGATCTTGTGAATCTAAGCTAGATATCTTTGCCTTAAGCGGCTAGCACTTTAGTGGAAAAGTCTAGATAAACTCTCCATTGATAGCGAGTGGCAAACATAACAACGGGTTTAAAAGCGGAGTTCTGAAGCTTTGTTTTTGTAGATCACAGATACCAGGAAAGTGTTTCAAGTCAGAGTCAAAACAACAGTAGAAATAGTACGACTGTCTGGGGACCTCAGACGGGATGTGGGCATGCTTGGTGGCTGAAACTGATGGAACTTTAGCAGATCTGGAAGGTGGACGCGCAAACCACTGAGTCGGCGAGAATATCAAGTTTGATATTTGACGGCGAGGGTAAAGGAACGATGAGGAATTCGAGTACTATGCCCACAGGCAGTAACATATCCCAGCAGTAGAGAATTGATTGTACCTAGAGGACCTCTTTCAGATTCGTTTTACCACTGCCTCTCTCAAGAGGTTTTGGTTGATTGGGCGCGGGCTTCCAACCAATCTAGAAGAGAAACATGATCGGATTGAGTAGAGTGAAACGCAGAGGGACAAACCATGAAGATAACTTGAAATGTCGCAGGCACAGTACCATCTTCATTACCGTGAAGTTCTTTGGAATTTCTCAGTAGATGCCTACATAGATTGTGTACTCCAAATTACCTTTGTATATTGCCGATGCAGCGGCGAGGGTGTCTCGATGAATAACATGTCTCCTGAGCGTATATCAGTTCCGGTGCCTTAAAAATGACAGGTTCAACATACCGTCCTATGATAGCATTGCTTTCGCCCATATCACGAAGGTCATCCATCAGCTCCCACATACTTGGATACGAGACTTTGACTTCGTCAATATCCACCGTGAGCAGAGTGAAACCCGCTCGTCCAAGAAGGTTAGAGACGTCTCTAGTATCTGCCTTGTCATAAGTGTCAGAAACAAACCAGGTCAATTCACTCACCCGTCATGGGTGATACGTGTGGCGATATACCACCTTCACGGTCGACCTCTGCTAGCTGAAGGGCAGTTCTGTGCTGGACATTGGTTCAGTAGATTTGAATATTCAAGCTGCAGGTTCACCTTAGTTCAAACAGAGTATCACCACCAAACATGGCGCCGAGGAAAAGACCGTCAGGTTGTAATGCCTCTCTGATTTGTACAAGTACACCTGGAATGCGAGCCTTCCGCAACGTAGATGAGGCGAACAGGACCTGTGCCTACCTGGTAGGTCATTCACCCAATGCAAGCTAAGGCAGGATACGATGGCCTCTTGCGAGTTTGGCTCTACAGTTTGCAGCAGATTTTCTTCATCGGCATGTATCCGTTCAATTTCCACTGGATAAATAGGAGAATTCATCTTGCTGATTTCAGAAGAAACGCGTCAGAATACCTTCAAACTTCTGGTCCGCGTCACGACGTAGAGATTTCTCTGTTATATGATGTCTTGACTTAGACGGGTAGAGTAGAACACCATTCAATACATACCACTGGAATCTAGCATGATGACCTTCTTTGCCGTCTCCGGACCAATTAGTCTAGTAAAATGACCAGCGCCAGAGCCCAAGTCCAGTATAGTAGAAAAGCGCCTTGTGATGTCCTGGAATCGCGTGAAGACAGAAGCCGGAATAAGTGAGTGGGCATTGCATACCTCCAATCGTTCCATCATTCTATCCGCAACCTCATCTCTCACGTAGTCCACCACTCTACTTGATTGACCTTCATTCTTCTGAGCGGTACGATCTCGTTGGACACGCTTATTATTGCGATCGAAGACTTCGAATGGTCCTAACGTATGGGTATTGATGCTTGAAGCGCTAGACGAAGAGACGGCTGCATATGAACGCGTCTGTATAGACAGTCCGCGTAAGGGGAGTAGCACACGAGATATAGACATTGAGCGCGATGAGCAACGGTCATCGTGACAATTACATTATTAAATAATAAAATCAATAAAGTTATACCCCAGAAACCGGCGAAAGCATGTGCTAAAAATGGCAATACAAACCAAAAAAGGGACTAGTCGATGCTGGAAATCACCGATTATATTATAAAATTAAGGGCAAAAAGAGCTCGTTGTGCTGCCGTATGTGCTTACCTCAGCCTTGAGAGCTTCAACATTTCTCCTACTTAGTCTTTTTGCTCATGCTTAACTGACTTGGTATCCTTTGAACCGACAATCGACTCCACCCACTTGGGTCTTTTGCAATGTCGACAAACGACTATCAGATGGTCAAACCTTCTACCAACGAGGAGTATCTTCGTAATGCCCGTCAAATCGACCGTGTTCAAGGACTTCTGGACGAGTGCAGAACAAGAAATGAAAGGGCTAGAGAGGAGTTCCAGTTGCGAGCGAAGATAGCAGAAGGAGAAGAAGCACAGTACGTTTCTACATCAAAATATCTACGGGCTGTGGCTTTATGATCGCTTCAGACGTCGATTGTTGCTACTTCAGTCCAATAATGCAAGGTGTGTTCAATGACCTCTATAAGCGTTCAGCAATCTCATCTTTTCGTCTAGCCTCCCTACTGCACCACCCTACGCCAGTCACGAAGATAGTGCGGCCCGAATTGAATACGAGACTCCTAGCACGACGAAGATTGTGACAGTTGACTATGATGTTTGCCGAATTTTTGTTATTTAAGAATGATACTCATGAGTCGAACAGGACGGCAATCTTACCTCTACATCTACGCTCAATGGGCATGTAGGATCGGGAACGCCCTTCACTCACTATTACCCGCAGAACCCCCCGACATCAACTTCAAATTCGAACCAGTATTATCCCAACAGTACACAGCATAGTATGGGGGCGCAATATACTCCAGTGCAACAATCAACCATGGCACCCCACAATGCCCAATACTGGCCGCAACCTGTAGCACCCCAGAATACTCAATACTGGCCTCAAACTGTGGCGCCCCAGGATACTCAATATCGGCCCCAGACTGTGTCCCAAACTGCATCACAAAATATTCAGTCCTATTCATCGCAGAGTGTTCCACAAAACCTCCAATCGCATTCATCGCAAACTGTGCCACAGAACACCCGATCCTATTCATCACAAACTGTGCCACAGAACACTTATTTTTATTCATCGCAAACTGTTCCACAGCAGACCCAGCCCTATCCATCGCAAATTGTGCCACAGACCACCCAGTCCTACTCATCGCAGACTGTGCCACAGACCACCCCGTCCCATTCATCGCAAACTGTACCACAGACCACCCAGTCCTATACAGCGCAAACTGTGCCACAGACCGCCCAGTCCTATCCGTCGCAAACTGTACAAGTGCCACAGACCACCAAGCCCTATGTGTCGCAGTCTGTACCGATTCGAAAACCAATGGCCAGACCATACCAATCGCATCAACGAACCGCTGTGAATCAATGTGCGACACACTTATTTCTAATAACATAATCCTCGTATGACCTTTCTATCCAGCATCGACTTCCCGACATTCTGGAAATATGAATGTTTTTGACTCACCCTCGTTCCCAGAAAATCTGTCCCAGGTATTTCTACTCACCCAGTAAGAAGTGGCAGTATTTGAGCGTGACACCCATAGATTGGTTCAGTCGACGCTTCTACAACGAAGGTCAATGGCACGCACCGTCCAGCAACTAAACCTACAGTACGTCAACATAGGAATCAATGCAACGCTCAGAGTGTTTGCTTATGGCTCTGTTCCTAGGACATTGTAATCCAAACAACGGTCCCAACCCCGATGTCCAATCAAAGCACCAATATGGTGTGTACTAGAGATCGAATGCCAAGTGGTTGATTATATTCATCGATCTCCCATTTCTCTTCCAGCATACGCAGGCAAAATATACAGGTGCTTCGGTGTCTTTGGCTCAATCCGCAAACACACGGATGCACACACCCTCACAAGTAGGTTTTGTGTTTTTCAACGTCAGTCCGTTCGGCGGTAATGACGGAAGCCATTATAGGTCGCCGTTCCAAGTCTACGGGCGCACTCGAACGCATTTCCTAGTGTTCACCCTATTGGAAATGACTCAAGTTCAACAAATACGGTGCGTTATGGCGGTTTGAAGCCCATCATAATCTTTTTTGAATAAGAGAATTAGCGGTCTATGACCACACACGCAGATCCCGCCATTTCGAATCCGCCGGCAAACATGGTATGATTTCTAAATGTAATCATATCATTTGTTAAAGCTAATTCCAGACCAACTACGGAGACACCTATTTGCAGGATTTGCAACGAACACAGTCGGCAAGTCACATCCTCTCTAACTGAGTATGCACGACTTGATGAATTGATGTCATGCAGACTGTCCAAAGTACACGCTCTAAGGGTCTGTCCCATCCTTCGATGGCTCGAGAAGAAACTTCTGAGCAGGTAATGACCTTCTCCTCAAAGTCTGATCAAATCTTGCTGACTTCACCAGAGTAATATAAATCACAGACAACCGGTTCCTGTGTCTGCTGCACCTCCGAATGCTGGGGAGACGGTGCCTTTCTCCAGGTCTGATATCTCACGATTGGACATCTTCAGGGGAGAGGTACAGAAGTGGCGACAAGCCGCTGGTCCAGATAATTATGTCGAAGTCAACGGAACTCGACTGGTTGCTGTGACCAACACTGAACGCAAAGCAATCATCGGTCTGAGGAATGGCGCAAATCCCAAGCAATACAAGATAGCGAATGACATGGAAATCGCGATCGAACTTCGTAAACTCGCTAGGGTGGTGTCACATTCGGGAGCCACGCATCCAACTCAGGATCACAGTCGGATGCCCGTCGCCGCTGCCGCATCCTCGTTCGCTACTGTTTCACTGCCTGTCGCAAGGTCTTCGGAACCAACATTGACGGTTGCAGCTCCTGTCGAAGCCTCCAATTCGGCACCAGCTCTCTCAACATCCGCCTCAGTTCCTATTCTCAAAGCACAGAATTCTCGAAGAACTCTGTTGAGCCCAGCTCAAGCAAACAAGAAGACACTTGCCAGGGATATTTTACGTGCCTTGAAGGTCACGCCTTCACTGAAAACAGTCGTGTCACCAAATGAGATCCCTGCTAAGACGCTAGCGCCACCCATCTCTGCAAATGCAGGCGAGACAGCAGTTGAGGGACAAACGGTATCTGCTGCGATATCTGGTCCTGAGAAAAATGTCCTTATGACGTCCCAGAAAGAGTCATCGAGCGTCGTCTCTCAGGCAGATGCCCGCGGTTCTGCTTCTGCGACGACAAGCAAATTTCGCGTTTTTTCCTCGTTGTCTTCGCTGGGACCTGTGGTACAGCCTTATCAACAACCTCATCAACAGCCTCCTTATCAGCATATCCAAGTCATCTACCCTCACAACCTCATCCAGAATAGCGTTACGACGACGTCCGCAGTACCTCAGGATGGTCCGTCGCCCGCAGGTGTCATTGGCAACTCATCACAGATCGGTACGTCAGCCTCGACAACAGACAGTTCTACCCATGGTGCATCCCAGGCGCCTTTGTTCCTACCGCCAACGACCCCGTCACCGACCTCCTCTCCAGTGTCTGGCGCTAAAGCATTAGCACACAAAACAGTCGATTTGACCGTGGAAGAAGTGACGGGTATCGGATCGGACCTACCAAAACAGGAACCAATCTTTGTCAGGACTTTGTCTGCGAAGGCTAGAGGAAAACGGAAGATGTTTGCCTATGTGGAGGTGCCACCTCCTCCATCCTACGTGATACGCGATCGGCGAAGGCGAAATCGATTGGTGCGTGCAGAGGAAGGTATGGGTTGAAAGGGTTTCTCAGGGAGCTTTGATGCTAAAATACATACTTGTTTGCAGTAGATGATACATCTTCAAGAAATACGCCTGTTAGAGGTTAGTAATACATATGTAATAACTTTTTTCTGTGTCTTTTGGCTTAGTGCCATCGCGCCCAGATCTACAAGAGGAAATTGTGAGGGAACAATCAATAACAAGATTGCAAAGGGTACCTTGTAGATGGAGCGGATGTGATGCTGTCCTCAATTCTGCAGTCAAATTAGCCCAGCATCTAAGAAACCACATTAAGGACTCGGGGAATCAAAGAGTAAGCTCTATATTCATAGAGAGATCAAGTTCCGCTGCTGACTGTATATAGGGATCATATCCCTGCTTGTGGCAACATTGCGGACGGCAGGAATTCCACGAAGCATCACTTTTGCTGCATATAGAAAGTCACGCATACCATCCTTTGCGCTGTCCTTATGAAAGTAAGCTGGCAGGGCTGCTTTCAGTATCTGTATCGTGCTCAATCCTCATGCTCTAACCCGTTTTCACAGGATGCGAGGAAACCTTTCGCCTCTCTCGTCAGTTATTGCAGCATACTCATGGTGTCCATAGCAACGACAGGCTAGGCCCCTCTGCTGATCCCTTCGTTCCGCCGCCGGTAACCTCGCTTCCGGATGCTCCAGCCAGTCTCCCGTCATATATGATCGAAACCAGGTCGGTTGCACCTCATCCCATATCAAAAGAGCGGCACGAAGTGTTGGCGCCATGGGTAGATTATTCTTCGTCAACTAGCTTTGTCCTTTACTGAGCCACATTTTCAGGCGTTGAAGAATATGATGCCTCCAGTGGACCTAGTGCGGCTGAAGCGCTACAAAGCAGCGAGACAACTGCGAAACGGCGCAGTCCCCGCGACTTTTGACAATGAACTTGTACCGCCCAGGTCATCGCCTTCGTGCATGCCGTCTCGAGGTGTCAATATTCGGGACATCAGAGATCTCAACACTGAACAGGTTTCGCAACTGGTTATTGAAGGACTGACTTTGTGGCAGTTTGAAGACGAGACAGACGAGATTGACTTCCTTGGTGGCAAAGCTGACGGTGCTAGTGACACCACGATAGAGCGCATCGCAGGTCCATCGTCTGAAGCCCGCATTGTTACCTAGACCAATCTAGTTCAGGCATTATATGACATGTTAATTTAGTACATGGTGCTCGAATATTCTTGATGAGAGATCAGTCGACCCCTGACAATACTTATGTCGAGATCAAAGGGAGCCTGAGAAGGACATCCTTTTTTGGAGGAAAACCCGGTTGCATTGCTTTCTGAACTTTAATTCACTCGCCGCGAGTCGATTCGAGAACGCTCTCCCTGTTATTTTCTTTTACCACCACCATGCCTGGAAGCGTTGAAGGCAACAGTGAGCACTTCTGCGCATCTTCCCGTTCTTTGCTTCTGAGACGTATTATTCTTGCCCCTTTAGGTCCCGCCTACATATCCGGTCATTCTGCAGATGTCATTCTATCTGATATTCGGCCAATAAAATTGAAGATTGAAGCACTGAAATGTATCAATGTTTTGCTGGACGAATTTCTCTACAGTATTCTGAGCGCCGCTCGTTCGCTCGCAACCGACAAGTTAAGAGCTGGACTGCTGAGTGTTCTTCCGACTACTTTGGGGAAAGAGGCTTTATTGGAAGCTGAAGTGGAGCTGAGGGCGTATTGGGATCGCACAAAGCGCTCGAAAAACGCAACTGCTGAGGATGACAGCGAGTCTTTCAGTCTGCAATGGGCCTTCGAGGTGCGATTTCTTTCCCTGAGTTCCCACTCGCTCTAAACGTTCCGAGCTGCGATTAGCTTCTTCGATTGAAGTGTGAGGCCTATTCCACACTGAATGAATCCGACGGCGACAAAGATACGGAGACCCAATTACAAGAGCGGATGGCTGGGTCAGGCCAGCCTCCAAAGGCTTCCCTGGTGGCGCCGGCAGCGCTCTACCTCACAGCAATTCTGGAGTGCGTTTACTGATCTCTTGTTATTGAAACTACTCAATAACGCATTTCTCTAGAGCCATGTGCGAGTATGTAATTCACAGAGTTGTCCCTCTCTATACCCTGACGTATATTTTTAGACATATTCTTTCGAATGTTGGCCGCGTTGCATCTCGCGATAGTAGCCGTACCTACGCAAATGTCCAAGATGTTTTTGTGGCGTTATGCGAGGATGAATCTATCTATGGTCTATTCAAAACGATGAACGGTCTGTATATATTTCATATCATACTATTCAAATTTTCCTATCAGGCGGTTGACCCCTAGCAGTTTACCAACAGATTGAGCAGTTGTCACACGCGCCGAAATCTCGCAGAAGCAAATCAATCTCACGAGGTGACAAATTGTCCATGTCACGAACTTCTTCAGTTCACCATCAGGACTCGTCGTCAAGAAAAGATTCTCCTACGCCTCCTCCTGCCCATCGTCTCTCCCTCGAGGGCTCTCCCAACGCCACCCCAGGTATGACGATCGGCCGCTCCTCCTTTGATCGCGCGAAGTCAGTGAAGAAATTAATGAACGGCCGGCATTCGAATGATGGAAGTTCAAGCGGTCACAGGCGGTCGGAGTCTGTTTTGAGTGATGAAGCGAAGCAGACTTGGGCAGCATACGAGGACGTAAGAATCTCGCTTTTTCGTGCGAAGATTTGTTATGAAATTAGCTGTAGGACGCCTCTCTGCAAGAATTCGACGACCTCATGAGGTCTGATTCGACCATGAAGGTGTCCTTGACACCCGACCGACTGAAAACAATGGAGGTAAGTTGAGCCCCTTTTCTGCCCTGTATTCCAACATTTTCCCCGACTTATTTACTTTATGCAGGTTCATAAGCAAGAGAAAGATCAACGCGTAACTCAAAGCAAGCCAGCTCCTCTTCTTTTCGGAAACTCGGATACCGATTCTTCTGCTTCCACTCTTCCCCCACGAGCGACTAACAGACGCCCTTCTGTCCCTCTCGTCGACTCCATAAAGGAAGACGAAGAAGAATCCCATTCTAAGCCCACCGCCAATCATCGCGTCCGACAATCCAGCGTTACTTCGCCTCCTAAATCACTTCCCTCCCCAACCGTCGTTGGGAGGATGCGGGCACATTCTTCCGCAGGTGCAAGCAACCGAATTCCGCGAAAGCCTTCGAGGACAAAAGTAGCATCACCTACCTCTTCACCGCTGCTTCCTCCTGTACCCGCGATGCAGACCCGTGACTTCCGTTCCACCAACACATTTGATGGAGACAGTCTTCCTCAAAAAACCAGGAGAATCCAGCACAACCGAGAGTCGATGGATCTAGATGATGTTATGGGGGGTTCGGATGATGAAGAGGAGGTCATTTCTCCAGTAAAGAGTCCTTCAACCCCTGCTCGACGGCCCCTTGTTAAGAGCGGCGTGTCTGCCAGCACTCGTGAACTAATGGACTTCCTCAATGAGGGGCCTCCCGATGTTCCTAGCCAACCTCCTTTGTCCAAGTCTGGGCGTGAACTAGCTGCATTTTTAGCAGGGGGACCTCCTGACACTGGCTTCAGTCCTGTCGCTGCTATTGATAGCGGGAAGTCCAAGGGCTCTGGAAGGCTACAAAGGATGATGTCTAAGCTTTCATTGGGTAGTTCAGAGAAAACGCGCCAGGCGCACACTCAAGCTCAGATGCAGGACGACATCATGAGGAGAGGACCCCTCAGTACTCCTAGCTCAATTCGTCCACCTCCACTTTCGATGAAGTCTTCGACAAGTAGTCTGTCCGCTCTGGCCAACAGGCCCATTCCTCCCAGGCCCCCTCCAGTCCAGATGATATCCCCTCCGTCCTCGCCTTCTCAGGGCTCGGTCGATCTTCCGTCTGTCGCTTCTCCTGCGTCTAGTACTAGCGCAAACCGACAGCGCCAGCCTTCTGCCGGTCAATTCTCTATCACCAGGAAACTTCCCGTATGGGACCAAGAAGTCGCTGCGTCTGCTACGCCAACTGCTCCTCCCCCCGCTCCTCCCCCCGCACATGATACAGCTGGTTATCAGAAACCTTCCGTTCCTTCCACAGCAGCCGAGGTGAAGGTTGTTGAAGAGAAGGGTGCAGATAATCATAATGCATCAGTCTCACAAAATGGTGTCCCTCAGGTGGTCTTCAGCGACAAGTCCATCAGAAGTCCTTCGGAAACGCGTGTTGTCAAGAAATTGTCTTCGCGGGCTTCTCCACCGTCGATACAGACTGGGCGCAAGACTTCTCCTACATCTGTTCCTAGCACACTCAGTCCCACGTCCACTGGTGGCATATCTGCAGGCGATGCTCAAGATATGAGGCGCCTTCTCTTGAAGGCAACGTCCCCTGATGAATGCCGTCTCATCATGGATATGTTCCTGGCCAAGTCCGGTATCCCGGTGGAGCCTGCAGACTGTGATGTACCATACCCTTCTCCCTCCCCTTCTGATGCCGCAGATACCCGACGGTCCTCTAATGACACTGCTTTAGAGATCTCTCTTGTGGAGCTATTTCTCGGTGGTGAGACTTCTCACGAGCCAGCGCCCCGGAAGAAGAAATATAGATCGAAGCGGATCGTGGACACCCCAACTGTCAGCCAGCTGATTCCAGCTAATGTCGAAGTTACTACAACACCAACTTCAACTTCTGCTGCTGTTGACGATGCTCCCGGGGCTTGAAATAAATTTTATTCTTATTAATTGCTTGATGGGTATTTTTCTGTGGATCTATTGTTCGTACAAAACTTATGCTATATAGAACATATGGATGGATTATATCTTGCGTACTTGCCACTTCCTGTTTTGTCCCACCATTCCATTCTTGAGCGTACATTATAAATATATATATATACCATGCAAGGTGGATTACAAAGCGCAGAGCGCATTCATTATAAGACAGCGGTATCGAAAGCAAAACTAATAATAGTGCTTTGGCACTTTTTACTGGACTTCGAGAGATACAGCAATTCCCATCGAAGCAAGCTCAGCACACAGATAACGGAAGACAAATGGGACAGCGACGACATCTAAATCTCCACCCTTGGATGATCTTCCGAGCACATTCTGTGAGGGAATGGTAACAGAGATATTTGCTTGAGGTCGTTGTAAATTTTGACCTGTTTCAAATGCTTGGCGATTCCTTGCTTCTTCTTCTTCCGCAGCTGCGCGACAGACGCGACAATACTCTCCTCCGGGTCCTGTGGGCTTAAATGAGCCCGAAGCGCCTGTGAACGCACTTCCCAAGCTGATGTCGTCGTATCCCAAAGATATAAGACTGCCGCATGTGCGGCAGACCCAAGCAGTAGAGTAGTCAGAGCAGTTCATTAACCTGTCTTGCAGTAAGAATGACGTTCCGTGAGCGATCAGGGCATCACGCTCCATTTCTCCAAAACGAATACCACCGGCTCGTTTACGACCCTAGAAAATGGATCGGTACATGTCCATACAAAAATAAAGTATGGTTCCCTACCTTGACCGGTTGTCGTGTCAATGGATCGACGGGTCCTGTTGTTCGCACCTGGAACTTATCGAGTACCATGTGTCGCAGTCGCTGATAGTACACAACACCGAGATAGATGTCTGCGGCGAACTCTTGACCGGTGATGCCTGAGTACATGGGCTCATTTCCATAGTAGTTGTATCCAGCAGCCTTTAGTTGCTCTCCGAAGTAACTGATGGCGGTATCCTGCTCGCTGAATCTAAGGCGGAGTCAATCAAAGTATGTCAAAGCGGTAAATGAAGCACGCACTTAAAGGGAGTAGCATCTTGCGCCAGACCGTGCATTGCACCTGCTTTCCCAGCCATACTTTCAACCAACATACCAATAGTCATTCGACTAGGAAAAGCATGCGGATTGATGATCACGTCGGGCTGCATACCACTCTCACTGAAAGGCATATCAACAGCAGGCCATTTCTGGGAGCAGACACCTTTCTGCCCATGACGAGAAGAGAACTTGTCGCCAATGACAGGTGACCGAGTGATACGTAGTGTTATGTGCACCTTCTGTAATTCAGAATCACCCGTATCTTCACCTATAGAACACAATTTTATCACCCACTGACAGATGCGAGTGATGAACCAACAGCCTCACCTAGCAGACGCACTTCGTCGACATATGCCATTTCATCACCCTTATATTTTACGAACTGAGTCCGACGTGTGACATCGTCGACATAGGCAGCTATAGGATCGCCTGCTGTTAGCCGTGTCCCGACGAAAGGTAAACCATCTAGGTCCAAAAATGCAGTACAAGGATGTTGTTTGTCGGTGGGACCGTGAATTTTAATCTCACGGCCGAGACCAAAGTGAAGAGTAGATGAACCTGATTTAGATGCCCCTCGCATGTCCTTCAAGTCGATTATCTGAGATTTATATACAGTGCCGTACGCGAAACCGCGCTCGTGTGCTGACTTGTTTAGAATCATGGCATCTTCCATATCGTATCCGGTGTAAGAGATCACAGCCACTATCGCATTCGTGCCATTCGGGAACGCATCCATAGCATAAGTGTTGTGCAATGCTGGACGTACAACCGGGCTTTGACCACTTTGCAATCGGTAAAGCTTGTTGTCCGTTCGATGTTTCAAAGCAGTGGAGGGTGTACCCATCGTTTGTTTACCCATCTAAGATCAGCGGTCCCATCAGTAAACGATACTCCTGAGTGATGATGTTCACTCACTTGACATTGATAGATGTTACGAGGACTCTGGATGCCATGATGAGTCTTCATTGTGTGAGTGCGAAGACTGTGGACTCACTTGATTGAAGTCTGAAAATGGAGTTAGATTTGCCAAAATCGACAAGAAATTCGTTGGATTGTGCTCCACATGTGTCGACACTCCTTTTTCTACTTCCTCAGGCGTACACGCAATGTTCATATAGACTTGTTCAAAAGGCCCTATAGAGTCATCGAGTCCATTGGCCAGATATTTCACAGGTCTCATCATTCGTGACCGTGACGAGAACAAAAACAGACCCGGATATTGCCCTCCATAAGATTCAGGGACCAAACCAATTTCAACGTCCAGTGGGATTTCATTCAGGCCTTCCGTCTTCCATATTCGGAGGTTTGTTGCTAATTGTTCCGCAACTGCAGGGCGGGCCCATCCAATGACTCGTCCATCCAACTGTACACAGATGTTTGTTCGGCCATCTACTGTCGGTGTAAAAGACTGTGTCATTCCGTGAGTAGCGAGGAGGGAAGGGATGTGAGCGACAGTAAGAGGCGCTGTGACAATTCGACATGTACGGGCGAGGTGGTTCAACAGGCCACAAGGAGAACCATCTGGAGTGTGCACAGGACAAAGGAAGCCCCAAGCCTCCGGAAGAAGTTTTCGGACAGTAGTGGTCTTGAGTTCTGCAAAGAAAGCACCTCGATGAATACACCTGAAGTGACTTATATATCGCTGCCAGTTAAGTTTTTCTGCAACGATGGTAAATCCTGATGCTTGCTGCAAGTCGAGACCTGTCGGGGAAACCAAATTCCCTGTGGCAAGGAAGTTGGACAATTTTGCGCCGATGTCAAAATTGGTCTTAGAGAGCACCTTGGTGAAGTATTTCTCTGTATAATAGCGGGTTCAGTCCGGCGATTGACCCTCGATAAGCATCGGACGCACTGTCATGAAAATCAACTGTTACACCGTTGCGAACATCGGTATTGATATTGTTACGAATGTTGTTGAGGATCTCTTCAAGTCGCTCCTTAATGATCATCCCGTACAAAGTCCCGGGCAGAAGAACTTCCTGATGTTGAGGTGAGTCGGGGTTGTCCGCACAGCACGCACCAGAAACGAGGGAATATAGTTTTCTTAGCATGAATCTGAGAGATCAGTGAATAATGCCATCCAAGTAGAGCAGAAAATGCAGCGAAAAACGCACAGAAGCATCCGGTATTTTTCACGAGGAGACTCTACGTGTACAAGAATCATTTTCTGGACGAGATATGCGCCAAGCGCAGCATTGGTCCAATCTTCAGGCATGCCAAAGACGACGCGGAATTTTTCACCAAGATATTCAAGACATTGCTCCCCAGTACGCATTGTAAACATTTTGAAGCTACGCAGAAGCAACTCCACGCGTCCAGTCAGGAATGTGTTCTCATAGTCCTGCATGATGATGCCCTCGAAAATTTCCTTATCCGATGCACCAACGAGAGCTTTGAGAACAAGCATGATGGGAATAACATATTCTTGTTTTCTCCAGCTAAATCGTAGCATGGCGCTTCCATTAGCCAGATAGTGCAGAGTATTGGTAGCGCTTGTTTGATCCGGTCGAACGCATCGAATTTGTACAGCGTACTGGGTGTAGGATGGGCCACGATTGGCAAAGGAAGGTCGGATTAGGGATATAGCATGGTTTCGGCGGGGAAGAATAAGGTAGCGAATGAGACGTTCATTGCCATTTATCACGAAGTAACCACCAAATTCCTCAGCTTCTTCATGATGTCTGACAAGTTCCGCGGAAGACATGGAGCGCAAATTGCAACGAACGGACTGGCGTTTACATCTGAGTACTGGGCATAAGAAGGGCTAGAGGAAAGAAACATACTCGGACCATGATCGGTACAAGACCACACTCTCGTGTTGTTTCTTGCCTTTGACCTGCAGGATCTGTCCAACATAATTTTATGGTCATGCGTCCGCGATAAGAAGCTAATCTTTCACGAGCCTATGGAAAGTATAGAGTCCAAGAACTTGAGTGAAAGAGTTGCAGTACTTACTTCAGAAGGGAAGATTCTCTTGTCTTTGGAATACTTGTTTCTGTCTGGTACCATAGGCCGCGCGATCGTTGCGGATTCAATCCATACTGTGACAGAATGATAGGAACTTTATATATATCTTTCAGCTCAAAGGATTTACTTACGTCTCATACGGTTCCCCCATCCTTCTGCATTGTCTGTGCCCCTCCCAGTGCCATCAAACACGACGCGTTCGCCAATATCTTTAAGTCCAAGGGATATAAGACCTCGACCATCCCCATCACCAGAAGGCAAACCGGAGTCATCGAAGAGTGCGTTGAAGGATTCTATGTGAGGAGCGACGAATTCGTTCAGAATCTTGTAGCTCGAGCCTTGTTTCGGGGGATGTTTGAAGGTTTTCTCTCGTTCCAAGGTGTCGAATGTTGGAGTCCGATGCGTATGTTCAGAGTCCGGCATTGCCTTCCACTCGACCTTCGTCCCGCCTTAGTGCCAGTGGAATCGCAGAAAACGAAATTTTACGCACGTGACAGATATCTGCAGTGGCTGTGTACTTAATTTAAAAAGGAAGGTTGTTCCCATCCGCAGAGTCATCATTAGTCATGTTGCTCACGGTTCCGAGTTTGGAAGGTTGTTCACATCGCCTTTTGGCTGGCGTCCGGATCCAACGATAAAGCTTGCAACTTTATAGTTCACTACCGTCTCCTCCTGTCTGCCAACATGTTTGGCCAGAACGCGATTACTTCTTCGTGGGCTAATCCACAACAAAATCAACCCCAACAGCAGGGCACTGGTGCTTTTGGACAACCAAGTACTTTTGGTTCGACAGGTGTGTGTGTAAATTTCATTTCGCGCGTTTACCTAGTTGATACAGAGCTGTCGTAAAGGCTTTGGTTCTTCGACCGGTGCTTTTGGTCAACCACAACAGCAGCCTCAAGCAAATCCCATGTTTGGAAATCTTGGGGGGTCGACCAGTAACCCGGGTGGGGGTGGTTTCGGTGCGTGTCTCAAGTCTTATCCTTCTCGCTTGCTCACCATGCAAGTAGGTGCGTTTGGTGGTACAAGTAACCAAGCGAGTACTAGTACCAATCCACTATTCGGTGGCGCAAAACCTGCTACCGGTTTTGGCGCGTTTAGTGGAGGTGGTACTTTTGGCAACACTACTCCGAGCACTTTTGGCCAACCTAGCACTGGTGGTACTGGGGCGTTTGGTCAAACTAGCAATCCAAGTTCTGGTGGAGCGTTTGGAAATACTGGAAATAGCATTTTCGGTGGAAACAAAGGGACTACAACTTTTGGCTCTGCACCAAGTGGGTATCCTTCGGTTGGCAACCCTAATTCGATCTCAACACAACACCTTGCAGCAACCAATGCATCTAACCCGGTGACCACTGGGTCGTCAAACCCACCCTATGCTGTCTTCCACGAGAAGGACGCAAACGCTCCGAACATCACTTTGCAATACCAGTCTATTTCGTGTATGCCTGCATATGCTGGCACGTCTTTCGAGGTAGAAATATCCATCCAAAACACTAGTAGCTACCTCTGATAAAGCACATTGCTAATAGGAATTACGTTTGCAAGATTATCAGCAAGGTCGAAAAACAGCAGCGACTAGCTCTTTTGGTCAACCCTCAGGGTTTGGTAATACACAAACCGGTGGCAGCATCTTTGGTCAACCTCAGAATCAGCAAAGTACATCCGTTTTCGGCCCGCCTAAAGCACCTGCGGGTTTTGGTACGTTCGGAACCACGAGTACGAATACTACGAGTGCAGGCACTGGTGCGTTTGGAGGTGGGGGCGCGTTTGGTCAGCCTCAGCAACCTCAGCAACCTCAGCAGACTACCGGCTTTGGCACATTTGGCCAGTCACAGCAACAACAACAGCAGCAGCAGCAGCAACAGCAAGGTTCCAGTATCTTTGGTGGTAATCCCGGTGGAGGTGCTTTCGGTACGTGCAAACCTGCATTCAGTGGTTGGGTTTTTTGCTGTATCGTAGTCACAGTTTGTTTCAACTACTAACACTGCACTCGTTCCGCAGGTAATGCTGGAAGCACCGGAATCAGCTTTGGAACTTCTGGCGGCGCATTTGGGCAGAACACTAATCAGCAGCAGCAACCACAAGCTGGATCCAGTATATTTGGCCAGCAGCCCGCTGCATCTACTACAGCTGGTTTTGGTGGTTTTGGAAGTACGTCTGAACATCTACTCTCAATGATATAATCTAATTCGTACCCTGGCCTCTAGATACTGCCAACAAACCTTCCATATTTGCTCAACCTAGTCAGCCTACAGGTCAAGCACAGTCCCTCTTCGGTGGGGGTAGTAGTATCTTTGGGTCACAGAATCAACCGCAGGGGCAACAGCAACAGCCGCAACAACCTTCCATCTTTGGTAACACAGGCAACTCTGGCTTGTTTGGAAATACCCAGCAGCAACAAAACCCTCAGCAGCCTGCTGCTGGAACTTCGCGTGCGTACCGTTTATCATTTGACAAGGTTTTCCGCTAAATCTTCCCTAGTGTTTGGGAACACTCAAAATGCTGGTACTTCGGCTGGAAACAGCTTGTTTGGCGGTGGCGGCGGCCTGTTCGGCAACAACCAGCAGCAACAGCAGCAGCAAACGCAACAGGCGACAACAACTGGTTTTGGAGGCGGTGGGCTGTTCGGTAATACCAACAAGCCTGGGGGAACGGGCGGCGGGCTGTTTGGGTCTGGATTCGGGCAAACGCAACCTGCAAACAACACACAGCAGCCCGGTCTGTTCTCAAGCAGTCTCAACCAGCCTAATAACCAGCAACAGAACTTGGGTGGAAGTTTATTCGCCAAAGCGCCTGGTTTAGGAGCGTCCACGTCGACTGGCAACAGTCTTTTTGGATCCCAGTTTGGGGGATCGATGAACTCAATGAATGCTTCAGCTGCCGTCCCCGGTGCTCAGGGCACGCTCACAGCGTCAATATCCCAGCCTATCAGTACAAACTTGCCAATTTTTTCCATGCTTCCACCCGGTCCGCGGGCTGTCGACCTCGAACAATCAACGAAGAAAAAGCCAGGCTTTTTCGTTGATGTTCCAACTCGGTCTCCTGTTCCTCGAGTGCAACTTGGATATACACCCGCAAACTCAAAGTTACGAGGGTTCGGGTCGTCTACGTCCACCAATGCTCTAGGATCAAGTATGTTCTCGAACAGTACCGCGCTCTCATTGAGCAGATCGCAGACGCCTAAAAACTCGATCGATGCCATTTTCGGCACAAGCTCCAGTCCGTCGCTAGGCAGTGGGCAGCGGAAGAGTGTGAAAAAGTTGATATTGGACAAGAAGGTGGAGCCTACAGAGTTGTTTATCAAGTCTGGTGGGTCGCCGCTTCGGGGCAAGATTACGTTCATTCCTGCACTGAGTGTTGCTGCTCGGGAGAAAGAAGCTGCTGCTGCTGCTGCCGTC
>JH814841.1:164541-228767 GCA_000296255.1 Omphalotus olearius VT 653.13
AATAACGCTTCCCTGTCTTCAAGAATTATACAAGACGACTGGGTACAAACCTCTGGCTGCCAAGAAAAACTCCATAGCCATAACTGGGTACTTAGAGCAATACGCAAATCTTGACGACTTGCAGCTGTTTTACGCCGACCAGCGTCAAGATGCACTCAACTCGAGTTTCAAGTTCATTTCGGTTGCTGGTGAGCCGTCCAGCCTATTCACGCGTCATTTGAGTTGTCAACACCTTCTCATAGGGGGCTTGAACAATCAAAGTAGTGCTGCGGCAGGAGTTGAAGCCAATCTTGACGTGCAATACGCGTTTGGACTTTCGTTTCCAACTCCCGCTACTTTCTATTCGACAGCCGGTAGGCCACCTTTCATTCCAGATTTGGGCACCACGACAAATACGAATGAGCCGTATGCTATGGTAAATCCTGTTCTTCCTTTTCTAGCTTGACTCTAAATGTGTTTTCAGTGGCTGGATTATGTTTTGTCCCATGGTGACCTTCCGAACGTCGTCAGCACTAGTTATGGGGACCATGAACAAACAGGTGAAGTGCATAATGCATAAATGATCACAGCCCTTGAAGGATTAACTCGCATGCATTAGTCCCCGAGGATTACGCTCGCCGCACTTGCCGACGGTTCATGGAGCTCGGTGAGTTACTTATCGGATGTCGTGCATACTGAGCGCAAAACCTATTATATGCGCGGTCAGGTGCTCGTGGGGTGTCTCTAACTTTCTCCAGCGGTGACGGCGGTGTGGGCGATGGAGATTCCGACCCGACTACTCAAACCTGTTTGACCAATGATGGACGAAACTTGACACGCTTTATTCCCTTGTTCCCCAGGTAAGGGATTTTGCTCTTCTCCTGTATCCGGCACAACTGAAATATTATTCTTTGTATTCTAGTACTTGCCCTTAGTAAGCTTGGTCTTTCCAATTCTATAGCTGCAGAGACTAATCTGCGTAGTGTCACCTCGGTCGGTGGAACTAGAGGTGTGCCTGAAGTAGCCGTCTTCTTCTCGGGTGGTGGTTTCAGCAACTAGTAAGTACAGAACGCATAGTAATCTCGAACCACCTGCTAATGTTCTTAAAGTGTTGGTGTCAATGTTCAAACTGTCCTTCATTTTTGATCCCTCAGACTATGACAGTTCTCGCGTCCATCTTATCAAGAGAGTGCCGTGAGTGCGTTCCTGAAAAAAATTCCTGACGGCCTGTACAAGGGGCTTTTCAACGCGTAAGTAGTCTCCGTGCTTTTCTGTACTTGTAGTCACTCAAGGGCTCAAAGGTCTGGGCGGGTAATACCCTTTCTCATTACAACATCCTGATCGTTCTGATTGTGTATCTCGTTCTCGGGGCTGACAGGCCATCCCTGATGTGGCCGCACAGGGTCTTGACTTTCGAGTCTGGATTTCTGGAGCACCTCATCTAGTTTCGGGAACTTCTGCAAGCTCACCGACCTTTGCTGGCATCGTTGCGCTTCTTAACGACGTTCGACTTCATGCCGGACTCCCTTCTTTAGGATTCTTAAATCCCTTGCTCTACAAGAAGGGTGTTATAGGTCTTAACGATATTACTTCCGGTAACAACCCTGGGTGTGGTACGCCCGGCTTCAATGTGAGTGTTCTTTCATTTCTGTTTGACAGCGAATGACGACGTATAACAGGCTACTGAAGGTTGGGACCCAGGTATATCCAGTTTCTGATTCCTGAAGTATGTATCTACTAATATGTAGCCCTTCCAGTCACAGGATTGGGGACACCAAATTTCCAGAAGCTGAAGGATGTGGTATTGCTTAAATGAGTGTAAAAAACCTGATGTAAAAAGTCGGCAAGAAATTGGATATGTAGGTCATCCCCGGCGCTGTCATGTCCAGCTGGTGAAAGTAAAGAGCCCGGGCTGGATCGTAACATCCACGATACACTTGTACACGTACGCATTTTACACATTTACAGGTACTCTTGAGTGTGTCGTGCGGAGAATTAACTATTGAAAGTATGTAACTTCGACATCCACAGTACTGCCACTGTGACGATTGTCTATCTATTCTATAGCGGAACACGGTACCTGCATAACGTCAACTTAAAGAAGAGCAATATACATAGTGTGAAACAGCGCTTGAGAATGTGCTACCACTACTTGTTGAATTTCGCAATTGGAAAACTGAAGCAAATCGTTACAGTGGTACTCTTGGATGTCGTTTTTACTCGGAAATTTCTGATCGAGCACATGGCTTATACCGCAACAGCCTATGGTCGATGGTCGGTCTATGCACGGCTCGTGAGTGGTTTGCTCAAGTTTCCGCTGCCCTACTGGCACCAGGGGTTCAGAGGCTTTGCCACATCCCTCGATTGAAGTCTCGTTCCAGGTCCAATATACTTCGCATATTCAGCTCCAACCCCATTTATCCTCAAATTCGGCCCTTGACCTCCTCGAGTCCCGCGCAGCCATCTACTCGGAGACCGCACTCTGCCATGCGTCACGAGATAGCGAAGAGAGACGGAGTATCCTCTCGATGCATTATAGTGACCCTCGATTCCAGAAGTTTAGAAAGTTGTTACATTTGGCACTGAACCCTCGGGTTGTGAATTTTCATGCACCTATTCAGAGAAAATAGTTTGGAGAGGTCTCAGGGAGTTGCCCAGAGAGTTCATTCCTTCAGATCGAAGAAGAGGATCCAGAAGAACAAGCTGAGTATGGACGGCTGACTAAGGTTTATACTACGCCTGATTTCGCAATATTCGCGTGCAGAATCGTAATTGCTGAATTACTGAATCCTTTGCACGGTGCCGCTACGCTGAGATGCTGAGCTTACTTGAAGAGAGCTTTCATCATCTGCTACGAAAATGTCGCCCTCGCTAAACGATATTCCAAAGCCTCTTCAGCTTCCTCTTACACCAAAGGACTTGGAAGTTGTAAATGCATACCTTTCCGATTTGCAACCCGATGAAATCCTCGAATGGGCTCTCGAATATCTTCCGTCTTTGTACCAGACGACGGCCTTTGGACTGACAGGACTTGTCGCGATCGATATGCTTTCCAAGCTCACATCCTCGCCGCCTCCTCTTATCTTCATTGACACATTATACCATTTCCCGGAGACATACGAACTAGTCGAGGAAGTGAAGACGAAATACGGCATCCCGGTCCATGTTTTCAGGCCCGAGGGATGCGAGACTGTGAAGGATTTCGAGGCAAAGTACGGAGAAAAACTATGGGAGAGAGACGAAGACACCTATGATTTTGTCGTCAAGGCAGGCCGAAATTTCCGTTTTCTGATTTGCATCAGCAATGCTGATATATTTCTTTGAATAGGTCGAACCTAGCAGGAGAGCATATGAGACCCTCGGTGTCAAATCCGTCATTACAGGACGCCGAGCATCTCAGGGAGGCGACAGGGCATCGCTCAAACCTCTTGAGGTGGATTCGACAGGATTATTGAAATTGAATCCTCTCTTCCAGTGGACTTTCCCGTTTGTTGAATGGTATATCAACGATAACCAGGTTCCGCGGAACAAGCTTTTGGACCAGGGATACAGAAGCGTCGGAGACTGGCATAGCACCACAAAAGTAAAAGAGGGTCAAAACGAGAGGGCTGGTAGATGGGCTGGCAGGGAAAAGACGGAGTGTGGGCTACACAAAGATTACCATGCGATGAGAGCACAAGCGAAACCAGCTGTCAGTGCAGTTCTGATTCACGGCATCCAGGATATTATTGATACTTTTATCTTTTCCAGGAGCACGACCATCTTCCGCGGTAGCTCTTCAGCTTCTATCTGCACGGAATAGATTCATTCCGTTTGTGTATGTGAAGAGTGAATAATCCTTGCAGTCGACGATGACGCTGTAGATATGTACCGTACCCTTGCCATTGATTATTTGTATTCTGTAATTCTCGATTCTAGTTTCCACGATGACCGCCGGACTTTGTATACTGTCATGGGGACAGTCCTGGACAGTTTGAATGACCTTACAACTTGCCTCAAATCTCCTTCTCTTCTGAGTGTTCATATCTTGCAGTCACTGGCCTCGACGAACCAGACTGGGTAGTAATTGAATCGGTATCGTGGTAAAATGCCAGATGTTGTTCCAAGTTGAAAGTCTAAAGTAACTTTTGGTATTATAAGTGGAGGTGATGAAAAACCTCTTCTCAGGGCAGTTTACTAACTCCCTTCATTGAGCAACGAAAACCCTACTCCTTGGTGTAGTACTGCTTGTTGTGCCATTCCGTTGAGCCATCTCTCTTTGATGATCTCCAAATATCCTTCCTGCTAAGTGTATCGCGTGTAGATGCAGTCTGCGAATATGTGATGGAGCAGCTGCTCGAAAACGACGAAGTCAGTCGATTTGAGAATTTGAATTCCACAGACGCCTACGCCAATCCCATCACATTCTGAACAAAGAGGGGTATTTGTGTATATTTCCGTGTACTTCCATAAATAATATGTGAGTTAAGTTGTCAGCAAGGTGTATTGCTCAGATCTCCAAGTCCTCGCCTCTTGCGGGTTTCGTCATCGAAGCAGACTGGTTGTTTGTTCCCTTCCTTCCTCAAGGTCGCGACAGAGGGATCATCAATATCAGTGATTGTCCTGTGCAGCTCGGGATGCCTATTGATAAGGTAGACCATCTGTAGGAGACCAATGGAGTCTATCTTGAGATTGTTGTTATCGAGTATGGACGGAGAGGCGAGGACAAGCAAAAATATCGAAAGAGCTAGGGCCACGATGACCTGTACAGACGGTGAGCAGCGAGGAATGAGATACTGATACTGATCAGCTTACATATGAGCGCCAGACCTACAAAAGCTCATCAGTAGCCGATTTAACACCTGATATTGTATAAAAACATACACCAAACACTAGATAGAACTGGGCATACGATACCCGATTTTGGTTCTGGACGAATGATTTATTTGTATTGGCGGAACCTTCTTGGCCCTCGAGACTAAGAGCATTCGCAAATTTTTGATTATTTCCAAAGCTCTCTGGTTCAAAGCGGTGTTCAAGTTGTGGATGAAAATGAATAAGGATTGGTGAATAGCTTACCAGCCCAGATCTCAATGGCAGACATGCGTGAAAGAACATTCTCAAGATCAACAAGGGCAATATATGGTGCGGACGGTTGTTGCCCTAGCAGAATATCCGGAAATATGTTCAATGACTCCATTACAAATCTATCGGGACATCTCAGTATTGGGGCGAGCCAGAACGCACAACGAAATGGACTGACTGTTCAGCTTCGTACAGGGGTTCGCATAATGAATTGTTTGATGCAAAGCAATTGTCTTGAAGCGAGAAAACCAAAGGAGACACAGCGGCCGTAGGCAATGCGCCCCACTGAGATTTTTCGGCGTAAGTTAGTCGATAGTGACAGTATAGTACTGATGAAAGTGTGCCTACCGCATAATTTAAAGCGTCCGATGGAACGTCAAGGTCGAGCAAACTTTGGCGGACCTCAGGAGGAAATGCTTGCAAGGTCGACGACGTCTTGTTGGTGGCCGTGCTGTTGATCAGAGCGAATGTGGCCTTGTCAATCATGGCCTGGGGCAAGGATTGCATAGTAAGATTGCATCCCAAGGCAGCGATTTGACTGGTCGTTTCTTGCACAGTTACATTGAACGGGACGTCTAGTGGATAGAACAAATCAATCAGTAGACTAGCATTAATTGATATCAAGGAAACATTACAAGTCATCGGTGGGCTGATAGGTACCGTCTGAGCGTCGCGGTTAAGAGAATCCCGAATAGGAACCGTGCTCAAGACAACAATCGTAGATGGCCAAAGAGACAAGTCCTTGACCAGATATCAGTGTACGAATTGTGTCGACAACTATTCATCAACTCACGGAGGCCGAGTCAATTCCCGCTGCCCAAGGAGCTGTACGAAGTACTACTGAGTTTTGGGCTGCAGCAGATTAGCCATAATATGTTCAATGCACGAACGTACGACTTACAAATTGGCGCCGGAATATCAAGAGCAAGTTGTGAGTTGTTATTAATGAAAAATCTGTACCCCACATTTGTATCGGTTTCGCTTATACTTCCGTCCAGCATTCCACAGGTGACGTTGAAGTACGTTGCGTTCACGTTGATGGACTCCACTGTCTCCGGAAGACGTCTTACAGCGGTTTTATTCTCGGGAATTGGAAGGTCGTATATAACTCCGAGGCCATCACTACCGAGGCCGGTGAAGTCGAAAGTGTTCAAAGAAAGGATAGTTAATAGAGCACTCGAGCCACTACAGATAAAACGTGAGCCAATTCAAAGTTGACGGACTTGTAGCCAGAGTACTCACGTGAAAGCATTGTCGATTGACGCTCCCGAAAAATTTGGAAGACCATTGCTTTGGAAGACGAGTGTCTGATTGACCGGGAAAGGAACGAGCGTCACCATGCTCGTCGTCACCGAGTGAAGCACAGAGAGAGTACCCAGGTAAAGCAAGGGAAACATTGTCGAAGACAACGCGGCTCGAATCCCGATATCCCTCCACTGAAGCATAGTCAGACCGGCTGAGGCAACACCCATCCATGCCGAGTTGGCATCGTGCTTAGCCGTAAGTGTATTGCACAGGTGTAACTGGCGCCTGAGAGCCAACCTTTGGGTGGTTAGGGTTAGCAAGGCAATAACGGCCTTTGTGACTTTTAGTAACAAAGCATCAACGGAGAAGGGATTCTACCCACTGTGACAATGTAACCGAGGCCAGTTTTCGTATACTCATTCAAAGCCTCGACTGTAGCATCAGCCGATATCGAAGGTGTGAGGAAAACAGTCAACCCCTGGAAATGTGATTCGCCAACGGGAACAGGTCTTGCTGTAAGATACGCCAGTACTGCAATTACTACTAGATGAAGGATGACACAAAGCCATCTCATCACATCAAAGGCCGGATGAAGTTGACGACGTCCAAGAGGTCGCCTCGAAAAAGAACCCGAAAATAGCTTGAAATCGCCAGGGGGCTTTTCTAATTATGTTAACCGATGAGTTCTGATTAGACGAGCAGAAGCAAGGCATACCTGATCTCAACGGAGTCAGCTCCTCAACGCCAGCGAAATTGCTTGTGACTCCAATCTCTTCCACTCGAAGGGCTGCAAGGCTGGAGTTGTGAGACATCTGAAAATCAGTTGAAGCCATTCCTGATGATGGTCGCGCAGCGTCCCCGGTGAATATAGAGAAGGAGTGAAACAGCGCCAACGTAAGGTCAGAAAGAAACACACCTGCATCCTCGAGAAATTTATAATCGCTACATTCAGTTAAGGTTTCGACTAAGATAAAAATCCTGTGTCTGTAAAAAAAGGGCTTGATGAAGAGTTTCATGGGCGGCGTGGACCTGACAACCGTGATGAAAAGAAAAGCGCCTTGGTTGAATTGGTGCAAGCGCTTCAAGTTGGTGGTTTTTGTGTTATGCTTATGTGCCAATGCCAGCTTGGACCACCCAAGAAGAACGAGCGTTAGTAATTCCTAGGTCCACAAGACAGATCAAACTATCACACAGCATAGTGTAATATTATTACCACCATGGACGCACCTAAAAGAATGAGCGTTACTCACATCAGCCGGGATCAATTCAAAAACGACCAGCGCGCCTGGTAATGAATAGACTAGCGCCAGAGAGCGATATCGCTCGTTGTGAAGGCCTGAGTCTGGCCAAAAGAATACAAGCTCAGCATTGGAACATGGTGATGACAATCTGTAAATGCATCAGAATAATTTACATGGATCGCTACACCGTAGCTATCATAAATCATAGCTCACCTGACGGGACATATGTATAACAGTGTCGTCATTTCATCGCTGACATCAAGCCCTGCAAATATATAATTATGTCAAAGCTGTAAGGTTCAGAAGCACGGAAAGGACAGAAAAGCAGAGTTCTCAGGAACCTAGAAACGCCGTAGCGCGGCGGTCGGATTGCATGCCCAATTTTACGGTCGGCAGTGTGCCAGTCAGAGTGCTACACAGACTATTGAGCAACATTGAGACAAAATATTTAATGAGATCGACGGTGAGTTGTTGACAGGCGCCGGTCAAAGGACGGCAAATATAATGGATACATCCCCATGCCGACAACTTCTAATCACTATGTCAAACAAGAAATTCCACAAGCTTGAACGTTGCACTTACAACATGCAGACAGACTTCACTATTCAACAATGCACGTCACTGAGATCTTGTAATTCTCCTGCTTGCGATTCTCGTCGTCAAAACAGACTCTCAACTGGCTTCCTTCTTGTCTCCTTTTCGCACATGAAGGATTATTGACCTTGACGGTTGTTCGTTGTTATTCAGGATGTTCGTAGATCAGCCAAATCATCTGCAGGACACCGGTAGTGTCGATTTTGAGATTGTTGTCGGAGTCGAAGGCGAGCAAGGGCGGCAGACTGCTGCGAGGTCATCAACGTAAAGGATGAGTCCGAGCAAGCCAGCTCACCTGAAAACAGTAGATCTACCCTGAAGTTGGCTTGCTAAGACTGCAGAGACGACAGGACATTGCTTGGGATAGGTCACTCCACAGACACATCCGACTTGATTCGTACACGCTCGATTGCAGGATTATTTGCGAAATTCTGATTATTTCCTTGGCCCTCGTAAGCGTTCACGACGAGTACGTGGAGAAAATGGCTCACCAGCCCAGATTCAAATGCATAACAAGACATTTTCATCTTCGCATATATCGATCAAACGTGTTGGCGCCAAACAGCTGCTCTTCGTGTAAGTACATGAGTCCAACGTGTTTGGTGAGGGCACAAACACTCACCTGTCAACGTCAACATGCAATTCACTGCGATGATGCACTCCAGTCAATTGTGAGATGAATGCCGCATTGGCTCGTGGTATCTTGAAAATTCTGAGGTGTCGACTCCAATACTGAGTACTCTGAGCTCAAACTCTCGACTCATCCTCAATCGTCGCCGCGAGTCACCACGGCGAGTGGTTCGAGTCTAAACAATGAAGCATGGTGAAGAATACGGTTCAACCGGCTCAGGTGAACTCGGAGCTTTTTATATGTTTTCGCGGGGCAGACACTATGAATGACCTTGCTCCTTAAACATTGAACCTTCCAAGTTCTGTTCACATCTTGATTCTTAATCATATATCAATGATCATACAATATGATTGAGAAATGCCATACTAGTTCCGAGAGCGGACTATCTGTCTGAGTAGGTCTGAGTCTACATTGTCCTTGATGCCAACAAAACTCCGCTGTCGTTCTCATTGATGTCCTTTGTTTCTTCTCCTACTCCTCAACATGCCTTCGAGGTGAGCTTTCATGCTTTATTGTTCTGTGATATTCTGGTTGAGATGTTGTCGGAGGTCTGGTGATCAATCGGCATGTCCTCCTCCACTCCCGGATATCAAGTCTGAGAAAATCCGATTGCAAGTATTCACCCATCGTAGTTACTACGGGCGGCCAAACCACATATTCGAGGATCATCCAGACGATTTGAGCCCAGATAACGAGAAGTACGTTTCAGTGGCTTACGAGTTCGGTCGTGAGGTTGACAGGAGCAACCTTCTCGGTGATCCTCTGTTCCGCGTGTCCTAAGGTTAGAACATCTCGGGGACACGGTCTTGAGTTTGGTGGTGACTACTCTGATGAATGAGATGTATCCTGGCCTTAGAGTTGGTCCTTCGACTGTACGTTTCTAGATTGATTCTTCTACAGACGTGTACTGAATGCTCTCTCCAGAAAGTTAGAGCTCTGGTTGTCGGGAACGCCGCACTAGCTGAAATGTGCGAGGACGAATGTTATTTGATACAATGATGTTCAACTTTTACATGACAGATCAGTTCGATACAAGCTTTCAGATCATCTAAGGTTTCACCCGGCTCAGGCAATCACTCTTAAGGCTTCTCCTCATGTCCAAGGTGTGGATTAGCTTAATCATGATCCAAAAGCTCAATCTGATTGATTTCACCTACCAGCTGACGTCTTTGAAGTACGCCTCTTAAGTCTTTTTTTTTGATCTGGATTTGCTTCTGATTTATCATATTCAGTCTTTTGTCGGCGGGTTGTACTTGGACCAAGGTCTCGAAGCAGTGAAGGAGTGGCTTCACGTCCTCCTACGACCGTACCTCAACCAGGCATATCGTGTCGTTCGGACGCAACACGGTCTTCCACCAGATTCACCAGTACTGCCATCCAGCTTTCAGGAAAGGTCCGTATCACAAATTCAGGGTGACCTACCCGGTCGCATCCCATACGGCCGTTATGCGCAGCTCAGCTCTAGTATGACTATGACGACCATTGGACACTTGGCGCTGTTTAATCAACACATTCAGAAGACAAACCGAACTGTGGAATGGATATACGACCCGACAGACCCGGATTTCCAGCTCTTGCAGACCAACACGGATACAGCAACAACGAGCGATGAAGCTGAGCTGATCAGTCAGGACGTCTTGAAAGGCATGAAGACGACACCCGTGTGGTTCGTCAAAGTGCTTGTGGACGGCGAGTGCTTTGGGCAAGGGAAAGGTGGGACGAAGAAGGTTGCTAGAAACGAGGCTGCAAAGTTGGGATTGGAGAAGCTTGGGATTCACGTTTAGTGAGCGCAGATTTATAATTCTCTTCGTTCTCTGCGAGCCGTCCTCAATCCCAAACGTACACCTTCCGCGATATCACATCGCTGTTCTCAATGCGGCCGCAATCCGTGCGCGCGGAAGTCGCGTCAGGCTGCGCGCCATCTTTTTTCTCTCCCCTTTATTTTTGTGTCCCACCCGGGACCTATCCAAGACCCTTATTTCGAGCTTATCCCCGTACTAACACTGTACTAACTAAATTATTCATGACTCGCGTTATTTCCCTGGGGTCATGAGTCCAGACCTGTTTTTCAAAAATGTCATCAAACACGCGTCTCAGCATGATTTCTCCAGACTTGGGCTGGAAACTGTTGTTGGCGAGCAGAACACAGTTGCCAGCTCCGGTGTGCAGAAGTCGTGGGTGGAGCCAATGGGGTGGATGGAAGGGCGTAGGGGTCTGTTCAAGTCAATCATGTCCATGAGTCGTTCGCGTCATCGTCGGCCCTTTTTTCGTTCTCGGGTTTGTTCAAAAGTTATCGAGTGGGTGTATCGTGTCAGGAAGTGTGCGCGTTAGCTATGTACAGGGAAGGAAGATACCATGGATTAAGCATGTTTTCAGTAACGGCTATTTCTCAAACCCTTAGGGGTTCTGCGCTGTTTGTAAGATTAATACTGTGTATACGGAATGATTTGCGAATGCAAGAGATACCAAATCTTCACCGGAGTACTAAAAGGGATTGTCAGGCAGGTTCATTGGCGCAGACAGTATTTATGAAGCCATTGCGTCTTGTGAGCGCGTCTTCAAGTTTGTGTCGTGTCTGCGGTCGGTTCACCCTAGGTTCACCGCATATTCGGCAATGTGAAGGCTTTTGTATCGCCCTGGAGCGTCGGCCACGCATCGTCAGCCACCTCATGTCATTCCACAGAGGAAAAATAATGAAATGCCGTCTAATGCCGTCTAATTACACCCCAGAATGATCCGGAGGAACATCTTGGTGAGAAAACGCCCAGCTCTATGTGCAATATGCGCGTACAGTACACGGCACTCTGGCCCGAGAAGTGCACGGAGTGTAGGTGGAGACTTGTCAGAAGTAGAAGGGAAAATGTGAAGCGTAGCGAATGCGCAAGTAAAGTGGCACGGAGGAGGTTTGACAGTGGCGAGTTATATAGAAGGAAAAGAGTTTACAGAGAAGAGTGTACCAAGCAAAGGAAGCGCACAGACATTGAGCGAATAACAGTATAATAGATGTTAATGGTCAGAGGGCCAGCATTGATGAGACTTCTCGGTAGCTCGGTTCAGAGGCATCAGCGCTGCTTAGTGTTCTATTCATGCTCCAGAGTAGTATCTCCACGCAAAGTAGGCACCCAAAAGACCAAGTGGAACGAAGTACATCAAGCTAGATAGGGGAAAAGAGGGGGGAGGGTGGAGTGAACAATCTGCCCGGGGGCGGGGAAGGGTAAAGAGTACGTACTTGGAACCCTGCTCAACAGCCTCGGCCATCCGTGTCGCCTGCCCAGCAGCGGTAGCCGACTTGACGTCCAGACCCTGCAATGCAAGATATTAATGAGAATTGAATAGCGCCTGAGCCGCTGGTAAAGTAGTGTTCTTACACTGCTCTTGTCAAAGTCCCCTACAAACATGTCAGGTAGGAGGGCGCGAGCCTCATCAGAGTGGCCGACATCTTCAAAAGCTTCTGTGGCATCCTGGCCTGCAGGTGCAAGAAGTTCACGTAAGTGATAGAGAGCAAACTATAGTATAGTCAGTGATACGTACCAGATTCAGCCAAGATGACCTCGTCTCCTCCAGGATGCTATTGAAGATCACTGTAAGCACTGGCAATTACGTTTTCATATCATTCGATGTGTACCTCATCAATGAATTTTGAGACGTTGTAGACTGGATAATACGAAGTGTAGATAGACCGTCAGACAAAAACGCGACGTGTGATTGGCTTTCGAGGAGATTGCGTACCCTTTCCGCTTATAAGGAGCCATATGTCGGTTTTTGAGTTGTGGGCTTTGAGTTCCTCGTAAGTGACGACCTTGTTGGACATCCTGAATGGGAGAGAGAACACAGAAGAATGAAATGGATCGTTTGAGGGTTTGAGAGGAAGAAATGACTTGTCAATATCGAAAGACTTTATACAGCCAGCAGTTTCCCACGAAGATAGGTAAACGGAGATCTGGGTTCGAGTTGGAAGTGAATTCACGTCCGTAAGACTCGCATCGAGAGCACTCGCAGAATCGAGGGAACTGAGTAAACGGGTAACACATATATTCCAGACAAAGCTACTACAGGTACAGGTATATATAGCGCAATCTATCTGTTTGATTTAGTACTCGAATAGCCATGGTACAGCCCAAGAGAAAGCTAGCCATTCAAGCGTGGACCAAACACATTTTTTCTTCCACATACTAGTAAAGGTAACGATGGCACAACAAGCCGTGTTCCTAGGCATAAGCAAGTGGTGATATCGGTCATTGAATTGAACTTTGAGCTTGAGATTTGTTCAAATTGAGGCGTTCACATTGCAAAAAGAAGAGGTCGAACACGTAGCCGGAAAAAGAGAAAAATAATTTATAGGCACTTTCAAACTCCGATGACAACAATTGTAAACAACCGCTGTGGCTGATCTGATTCCGTGCTCTGCCAACACAAACAAAGTACGAGGCCGGTCTTTTTGCTCTCGTTTCTCCCTTACAGCCATGGCCGACGAGTACTCCGACATTTTGGGCGGCGATACCCTGCCCATTAGGCGCAACACTGGGGCCGGCCAATGGTCTGGCCTTTCTTTCACCATCAAGTCTACTTTTACCCTCTCTCTGTTATTAGTCGCCTACCTTATTCTCAGTCGAGCTTGGGAGCACGTTCTAAAATGGCGCGAAAAGTCTTACAAACTGTGCGCTCTATCTTCTCTATCGACTCGCTAGCTTCTTGCTGACTCAATTCTAGGGCTTTGCGAAGAAGACACGGAATTCCTGACAATGACCATCGTCCATTCAACGTCGCATATGCTGCTGTACAGCGAGCTCGAGAGCACAGGGAAAAGGAGAACGCGAGGATAGGTCGTGCTGACCGGGTCGCTGCCTCGTCTCAACAACATCCGCAGGAACGGACCCGGTACCGCCCAGGTATGCCATCTTACGCGTCTCGTACCGTCATCGCATCATCTGATCATACGGACGCACAACAGGTTCTCAACGCAACGCTGATATCTCCAGACCTAATGTACCTGCAGGAGGTCTACCTGGGCGATTGTATCCCTTGTCAATGGGCAACTACGCATCGTCGAGTACAAGCAATGACTCAACTCAGTATGTTTCTTTTCCCGATCGGTCAGAGCTCGTGGTGGACCTGACACGTAATTACAGCCCAGCACATTCCAATTCTAATCGAGTTACCTTTGCTGATGGCTACAACACCAGTGCATCGCCCCTCGACACGCACGCCGAACTCGCCGGGCCTTCGAAACGATCTGCACGCAAAAGTCTGGGTATATTAAAAAGCAATGATGATCGAAGGAAGCGCGAGCGTGGCTTTGATGAATTCGATGAAGATGGCGATATTGCGAAGAAGACGCGCGTCGAAGGAGATGAGCTTATTGATGGCGATGAAGAGGCCGTATGGCATGATTCCCACCTCTCGCAGTCGGCTACGAGGGGGCCAAAACGAGGGCTCATTGACGAAGAGGACAGCGACTACGCATCACCCAAGAGGGAAAAGAGGCCTCGGAAGGTATCTGCTGACAAGTCAGTCCCTCAAGAGGGTATGGTGGTAGACGACGAGACTGAAGACCACCTTTCGGATTTGAAGTCTATATCGAGGGGCAGGAAACGAGATCGTGCTGAAGCTGAGTCGACCTTTGGCGGCGAAGAGGAAGAGGAGGAACGTGAAGTTGAGACCAACGAGAAATCCAGGCGAAGAAAAAGACGAAACAAACGAAGGTCAGATGCTGGGACATCTCGTGGTAGGAAACGTGATAGGGATACTGATGATGAAACTGGTGAGAGCGACGATAGCACCTCTGTTCAAATTTCTCGGAAGAAGAGAGGGAAGAATAAGCACCGAGAAGAGGAAGAAAAACTCAGTGACATTTCAATGGAAGATTCCTCGATTGTCAGCTCGAGGGGCAAGAAGATTGGGGAAGAGTGGACGAATAATGGTGTATGCTATAAAATCGGTCCGAATGGACAACGGCTTCGTCTTGAGCTGGTCAAGAAAGCAAGGCAAAAGTTTGTCATGGTAGGCATTCACTGATTTGTTTGAGTTATCTTCTGACAAGTTGTTCAGCCACTAGATTCTGTCCACCCAGATCGCAAAGCCAACATGGAGGTCTACGTCGAGGCCTGGCTAACAGAGGAAGAGTATAGAGATGCCAGAGCACAGCAACTCCTGTCATGGCAGGAATCTCCTAAAGCTTCTACTGAACCAGAGACTCCTCCGATTACCACACCCGTAAGTTTTCTCTCCGTTCTAACGACTATATGCCTGTCAATAGTTGACTCATTATACATAGAAATCTACATCGCCGCCGGCTCGTACCGGTAAACACCTACTATGGGAATCAACCTCGACACCTCCGATAAATCGACAGGATAATCCTTTCGAGAACCCACCCAAGCCCCCTGCGTCTCAGGACGCTCTCCGCCGATCTATAGCGACTACTGTTGGTCTGAACCTGAATCCTTTCCCCTCCCGCCGTATTGCATCTGCCGTTCGTGCGCCTGCCAATGGTGGTTCACCATCCTCTCCGGGACTCGCTGACAGCACGAACAGTTTGAGCAGTCCTCGGACATATCGGCAGTATTCCAAGTGGGAGAAACAAGATTTGGAAGCCAGGGCGATGATGCGAATGCGCGAGACTAATCGCAAGAAAGAGGAAGAGAAGGAGAAGAAAGAAAGGGAGGAGAGAGAAAAGAAAGAGAAGGAAAGGCTGGCACTCGCGCCCCCGCTATCACAGCCGACGATACCGAAGATTGTATTGACACAGGCCTCCGAGGAGAAATCGGACGCTCCGAAACCTGCAGCCTTCTCATTCCCCGGTGCTTCGAGTGCGCCTGCTGCTGGAGCCGGAGAAGGTCAAGCTGAACAACCCAAACCTCCAGCGTCTTCGACACCGGCTTTCTCATTTGCCAAGCCAGCAGCACCTTCATCAACATTGACAGGCGCCGCTACCTCTTCGTCCGCACCTTCTGCATCCCCTTTCTTAACCCCTTTCTCATTCGCATCATCCCCCGCCAAATCTCAGGAGAAACCCAAGTCATCCCTCGGTCTCGGTATGCCCTCTACAACCCCGGCTACGACTTCTGGCGCTATTCCTTCTAGTGACAACGCTGCTGCACTACCCAAATTAAGTTTTGGAGTTCCGCCAAAACCTACTGGCACTGGCTCGTCCGAGCAGAATAAGGACTCGACTAGTTCATCTAGTAATCCGTTACTTTCACGTATGGGAGGTGCTGCGGCGTCAACACAAAACCCTGCTTCATCTGCCTTTTCACTTACCCCTCCGGCGTTTCCATTCGGCGTGAAACCTACATCTGCTACTACTACTTCATCTCAACCTGCCGCTCCATCATCCTCACCCTTTGGTGCACCTGCCCCACCACAGACTCAATTAGCACAACAGCCACAGTCTCAGGGCCAGTCGACAACTGGCGCCGCGCCTGTCAAGTTTAACTTTGGTGTCAACAAGCCTGCTACTTCTACGCCTGCTACGATGCCGAGCGGTACACCGTCTTCGCTGAGTGGTGCTTTGAACTCTAATGCTCCATCAGAGTCTGCGCCGAAACCTGCGTTCGGTTTCGCGAACTCACAGTCCACGGACGGTTCGACTAATGGGACTGCCACTGCGACACCAAAGTTCAGCTTTGGTCCGCCTAGTAGTTCTACGCCCGCACCTTCAAACACGAGCTCAGCTGGTAACGAGACGGCTAATAAGCCTGGGATAGGCATATTTGGTGCAGCTGCATCGACCGCGCCCAAAACGGATTCAGGGTCCACTGCCCCAGCATCAACGATAGCTTCACCATTCGGAGCTAGTGCTTCAGGGAGCAACATCTTCGGTGGAGGTGCAGATGTATCAAAGGACACCTCGAAAAGTAACAACGTCTTTGGAAATGCTGGAACGAGTTCTTCTCCTTTCGGTGGTGCGGGTGCAGGAACTAGTAACCCATTTGGAGTGAAGCCAGCTGTGGGCTTCCCGAGTGGTAGTGCACAACCTTCTGCGTCGCCTTTTGGTGGTAATGCTGGTGGGATGTTCACTGCTAGAGGCACGGGTGCAAGTGCGGGTGCGGGCAATGCGTTTTCGTTCGGGACGAAACCGACACAGACAGACACTTCGTCTGCTGGTGCTAGTTCCTCTGGAGCAGGAAGCGGTGAAACCAAGTCTGCATTTGGATTTGGGGCGGGCACATCTTCGACAACACCTGCCGCCGCTGGTGCGAGTTCCTCACCATTTGGCGGTGGTTTTGGGGGTGGAATGAACGCGTTTGGTGCTGCAGCCAAGTCGGCTGATAATTCTGGGCAATCCAAACCATTGGGTTTCTCGTTTGATTCGAGTGCTGCACCCAATGCATCTGGATCTGGTGCCCCCAGGACTGGATTTTCATTCAGTACACCACCTGCAGCGGCTACTACGTCCGGCGGTGCACAGACCCCGTCAAAGTCTGCGTTCTCGTTTGGGAACACGAATACGACGCCTGCTGGGACTCCGGGTGGTTCTTCTGGCTCTGCTGCAACGGCGTTCTCGTTTGGAGGACAGTCGAGTGGGTCTGGGTCTGGAGGTGTTAGCGGTGGTGTTAGCGGAGGGTTCTTTGGGCTTGGAGGTAATCCGGCGTCGTCTAATGCGGCACCGGCATCAGTGTTCGGTGCGCCAGTAGGTGGATCCTCACCTTTTGGCGGATTCGGGAGTGCTGGGACGTCGAGCCCAGCAGCTTTTTCGTTTGGAAATAAGCCTTCTGGGTCTGAGCAGCAGTCGAAGTAGGTTGCACTTGTTAGTGTTTCGGTTTCGGTTTCTTCGTTGTATACATTTATTCTATGCTTTCTGTTCCGACCTTTCTTTTTGCTTTGGTGCAATAGCATATACACAGCGGAATACGCTTTCGAATTCGATGACTCTTTACGTGGACTCTAGTAGGAGTCAACAATAGTAGTCTTTTCCAACCATGATCATTGTATTATATTGCAATTAAATTCTTAAAGATGGAAGAGTTTCCATGCATGTCCAAGGGACATTGAAGG
Source organism: Omphalotus olearius VT 653.13 (assembly GCA_000296255.1). Classification (NCBI taxonomy): domain Eukaryota; kingdom Fungi; phylum Basidiomycota; class Agaricomycetes; order Agaricales; family Omphalotaceae; genus Omphalotus; species Omphalotus olearius. The sequence goes on from JH814841.1 coordinate 182,293, forward strand.
TCAACTTTTCTAAGCGGACAAAGGACACAAGATGAGCATCAACGAACACCAAAATGACAGCAGAAACTCACTGAAAAGCCTGCGATAGCAAGGGTATAACTTCTACCGACCCTTCTTTGCCTTCTTCTTCTGTTTCGAGATATAGAAACTAGGATCTACAAGCTGACCCTCCAACTTCATCCCTTCCGTTCCCTCCATCCAATCCACCGATTCACCAGCCCCACCAATACCTTCAAACCTCCTATTAAACTTGCCCAACCTCCCAGTCGTACTCGCCTCGTCCTCGAGCGCCTGATCATCCGCCCACATAGCAGTGTTCCATACCGGATTATTCGTCGTGTCACGCGTGAGGCGAATAAGAGACCGCGGTGATGTCGTCCAATGCGTGAATGAAGTTCCGTCTGCGCGAATCACGCGTTGAGGGAATTTTGGTACGACTGGATTGGGTAGGACCGGTGGACGTCGTTTCCAGACGTGGGTGCGGCCGTAGGGTGAGCTCGAGACGGAACGTGTTTGGGTTTGAAATGGTTTTGGTGAGAAGAGGTGGTGAGGTGAAGATGCCCAACGAAGACAGAGGTTTGGAGACGTGCTCATGGTGGCTGAGGATGAGGATGTATTCAGTGTATTGGAGAAATTAATCGAGTGCCCAGGAGAACATCCAGGTTGTTTTGAAACATTTTCATATCGGCCTGATGGTCTAGTAGTATGATTCCTTGTTAGGGCAGTTGCCTAATCGAGGAGGTCCCGGGTTCAATTCCCGGTCAGGCCCGCTAAGAAAGCGATTACAGCTTTTTGTTCCCCGATGGGGCACTGAATACATGTTATCTTCTTGCATGGCATTCCAGCAATGCACTTACGTGCCATGACTGGGGCTCAAATGGAAAGACAGCAAAATGGCAAGGCCAAAAGGAAAGAACATGTACATATGAATTTCTTCACTACCAATGATCGATATACATCGCATCTAAAGCCCTTTTCTTCTTCTCCTCCCAAGACATCGGCATTGACGTTCCAACATTATCCCAAAGCTGTGCTTTGTCCAACGCATTCACGAACCCACTTGTAGGTTTATCCTTTGCGTCATTGAATGCACTGCTACCGAACCGTGCCATGGACCATATCGCTAGCATTTCCTGTGCGCTGTGAAAGAGTTCATCTCAAGGGAGGAGTGAGAGGGGGTTAGAGAGACGTACGCTTTCGATGGACCGTTGATCTAAAGTAAACGTCAGTCTACATTCGAAAATGAACACACGAATCATCCACGCGTACCTGCTCATTCCCATACCGCACAGCAGCCTCATTCACCCAAGACACGAAGTATCTCATGTTATCTGAAAAAGATCACCAAGCCTTAAATACACCTGTCATCTGAGTAGAAATCGGCCGACTCACCATCCGCTTTTCCAGACCCCAAAAATAAGAAATACTTATTGAATCCACCCTGCTCCTTGACGCGTTTCTCGTACGTTCGCCACATATCCGACGTCGAAGGCAGCTTTGCGTGGTTTTTCCAGACCGAGGATAACGCCGCGGCGATATATTCTGCATAGACGAAGGATTGCATGCCTCCGTTCACTACCAAGCAAGGTGGATTGTGAGTCAAAAGGAGGTAGGGATGAGAAGGTTATTACCATTGACAAAACCAAGTGTAGGTTCTTCGATGTAGAACACATCGAGGTGGAGAGACCGGACATGCGAGCCATCTGTAACTAGAGGCTGCGGTGAACCAGCTGGCGCAGTGTCGTTGGGGCCTAGTGTAGAGTCGAGATATTGAGGCAAGAAAGGGTACGTGTATCTGAAACCTAACCACCACCACCGTTGAGTCTTACCCTCGAGACCCATAGACGCAACGACTGACCGGTACAGAGTATAACTTTGTCTACTCCTTCGATGACCTGTGCAGAAGATCGTCAAGGCGGATACAGATTGCGGGAACAAATACTCACCGTTCCATTGACCAATTCAATCTTGGCTTCTTTCAACTGGGATTTACCCTTCAGAGAATGGAATTGTTTGATTTCGCCTATCATTGTCGTGTTTTTGGGCAAAAATGGGAGGAAGAAGCTCAGAGGGTAATGTGGGTGAGGATCTGAGAGAGAGAGAGTAATTAGGCCAACTTTCTGCCGTCGTAGTGTAGAAGCATACCAGTATCAGGCTAGATTGGTTCAAACAACTAGTTAAATATTGCGAACAGCCATGTAAAGTAGGACACACATACCCGAGTCGATACATAGACTTTCGAAGCATAGGGATTGATTTCTGCGCCAATTTCTGCACCGCTAGACTATTAAAGGGTGAGCTTTCCAAATAATAGAATACTCTACACAAAATCCCTACCGCAGCACCGATTATAAGCACGCTCTTATTCCTAAATTCCTCAGGGCGTCGATACTGGCGTGAGTGGTGTACGTGTTCAGGGAACTTATCATTCCATTCTGCAAGACCAGATATAGGCGCCATACTTGGAGAGTTGTACCTCCCCGTGGCAATAACGACTGCATCAAAGTTCTGTTGAGTACGCATACATCAGTAATCCCTCAGTCAAGAGTTGGGAGTAGAACATACATCCGTCCACCAACGAATTCTACAAGACCCTTCACCAGTTTGAATGAACTCTTTCAAAGTCAACTTCCACCCGATATGTTTCCCTTCAACATATCGCTTTTCTGTAAGCTCAACGCGCGTGTTATAAAACACGTTTGAATTGCCGTCGTCTGTGTTCAGGCCATGATACGAGGCGAAAGCGCGGACGTATCGCGATAATTGCTTCTGGGAGATTTCTAGATTGTCCAAGTTTGAGCGAGCTTTGCTTCATGAAACGGAACAGATCAGCACCCCATGGTAAATCCTCAGGCCAATGCAACTCGGGGATCTGTTCGGGGAAAACTATGTCAGAAAACCAGAAGCAAAAAGGTTACGGGGGCCGAATAACTTGCCTGTTGATCAACCTAAGTACATCCGGTCTGTCAGAGAGTTTCGTCATAGTGCTACACAAGACTCACATGCGGAGCATTTGATTTCAAAGTATCCCATACAGGCTTTGGTGCATGATGAGCCCTCCTCTGCACCGAAATCCAAGCAGGGTCCACGTTCTCATGTACCTCTTCATACGGCAGACTCTTCCCGACTGGAGGCAACGAAGGGCTATAATCCGCAATCGCAGGTACTAAATTCGGTACAGGGGCGTTCAGCGGTTTGTCTTCAGTGTAATGCCAGACACCGCCTGGATGACAGTCTCTCTCGAATAACTGGACATCGTAGCCTTGCTTTAGAAGAGTCCTATAACTTATGAGGCCCCTGTCGAGCGTCTCTGTTAGGTAGGATATATGGGCTGAACAGCATGAAACGACTCTTACCCTACCCCAGCACCGATCACCGCAACTCTTCTAATGGGCCATTTGAATTCGTAAAACTGGCTCTTGGAATCGTTGTGAGACAGGGGTTCTTGCACCAGCGGCTGCTGATTAGCTGCTGCGAGGTTCACAGGACTCAAAGCAAGTGCAATAGCAAGAACTGAACACCCTAGACGCATTCTTGAGGGGTAGAACTCGTTGAGATATACGAAGACCGAGGTGAAAAGTGCGTCGGTCGGACCCAAATTCGAATTGAGTGAAAACGAGGCTTTAGTTTACATCACGTTGAGTCGCAATGCCTGATAAGGGTAAGAGACACGTCATGGGGTCAGAACTAATGCGAGACAACTGTCTTAAATAATGCGCTGCTTTGAAATTTATTAGAATTCGGATGGATAGAAAAGATAGCAACCTTTTGAAAACACACGATTCTAGTTCTGTAACCTGCGATGTTCAAAGAGATCGCAGTGCCGAGCCGCGCCGGCAGGCAGCCTAAACGATCACGTGCTCCTGTTTTGTCCCGCCGCGGCCTACTGTTGAAATTGTCCAATGACCACCGTGTCCAGCTCTCCATTCGCTCTTCAACTAACACCACGAATAAGCTGGTCAACAGATCATGAAAAATCTATCTCAAGAGATTACCCTTTTACTGACCTTGCCCAAGAAACGCCGGAACAATATGTTGTCAGGACTTACCTCCAATTTCTGTGGCTTCCAGAGGTATGTTTATTCTTTCAGTCAATTCACGATGAATTTCACGAATCGAGATTGTTTAGTCTATAATGCCTTTGAGCCTCCTCGTTCCGGCTCTAAAACGCGTCCAAGTCGCGTCTACGTCCTCAGAGTCATCGGAAACACCTCACCCGCTACACGCGCTTCTAGATCCTTTGTTACTCACCGCACGCTCGGCCGCTAACAAGTACCAAGTCGAGCTACCGCAGATTCTGTCTGATGGAGGTGGTGCAGGGGAAATCGAAGAAACGATGATGTGGTACGCGTTGAGTTACGAAAAAGGCGACGAGTATCAGGAGCGAAGGCGTACGAATAGTAATAGCTCTGAGCTGAGCCCTGATACTAGCCTTTGGATGGATGAGAAATGGCGCGCAAAGTGGCTTAGAAGGATGGAAAGACGAGAGTGGGTGTTTTCCTAGCGATAGGCTCTGACAAATCTCATCATTTTATTTCCGCAGAGTACAGATTCAGATCCTCCTTCACTTTCTCCTCTTAACCCTTCCTGGACCCTCTCCAACGCCTCCTGATTCCCCCGAGCTGTCTTCTGTCAAGAGACGAAAAAGGCCACGAAAGAAAGCCGCTGCTGTGTCTTCTCCTGAAGACCGACTCGAAGCCTTCATGGATAAGCTATCCATGTGGCAGCTCATGGGAGATCTAGACTCGACTGAACCACCTTCCTCGACGAAACCCTCCGAGGAACTAGACTGGATGCAGCGGTTCTGTCGCGATATAGTCGAGCCTCAGTATGTTACACATCTCTCCTCTGATGCGTGTTAAATGTTAATATACTACATACAGATTTAAATCGTCACTACCAACATCCTGCGACCTCCTCCGAACCAAAATATTCCCCAACTCACCCTTTTCGGACGAAGAAGACGAGCTTAACACCTCCCGCTCGTCTGACGCCCGACCCTCTTCACCCGAACCTCCTGCGAAACGCGCTCGAGGATCGTCCTCACTCACCAATACCTCCACGTCCACAATCAATACTACCACTCTCCCAGCCCCAGCCCCAGTCCAATCAAAATTATCCACACGCTACCCCTCACCTGCCCTCTCAACAACCTCCACATCCTCTCGCCTCCCTCAAACCCAAAACCGCGTACACGAGCCCTTACAAAAAGACTCACACCGAACCCTCTCCCGATCACGCTCTAGATCACTCTCTGTCTCCCTCGCAGAAGAGAAAGAGCAGAAGGAAAAAGAGAAAGAGCTCGGGGAAGCGAAGAGGAGACGTGCGCCTTTGAATAGGGAAGTGAGCATGTCGAGGGTGTTTAAGGGTAAGGGCAGGGCTCTTTCTAGGACCGCCACCACGACGGCAGCGACGGGACTCTTCGGTGCTAGGAGGATGTTGGAGAAAACTGTACCGATGAAGACAGAGTCGAGGGATGAGGGTGTAACTTTGGTCGAAGACACGCCGGTCAAACCAAAGAGAGTCGTTTCGGGGTCATACTCGCAGCTGCAGTCCCAATCTGGGTCGCAGTTCCGCATACAACCGCTACCCCAAATTCAGAGATCAAGTGGGAGTCTGTTTTCGCGTAGTGTTAGTCATCTCTCTACGACTCACGAGGAGGAGGAGATCTGGGATATCTCAGAATCTAGCCCTCCGAGCGTGATTTTACTCACTCCGGACGTTGAAGACGAGGAGGACGAGGAGGATAACTCCTTTGGCGCAGGTGTCATGAGTACCCCCACGAAAATAAAACGATCTCATATCCAGTCTTCATAGATATATGTGTGTCGGAATAAGGAATACAATAGAATGTCAATGCTCTGTATGTACTTGTTACACAATGCTCTGAAATGTAAAATTAGGAATATGTGTAGGCAATAGATAGACACTGAATGAATGAATGAACGTAGGTTTACAAGACTCAAAGGCGACGCAAGAAACTCTACATTTGTAAACGAAGATTGAAAGGTCGCCTCTCCACATCTATCGTATATGCAAAATCGTTGACCCTAGATAGGGTGGGTATATCCTCGAATTAGCACTATGCTGTCCCCAACTTCCTCTGTTCAGCCGCCACCGCCTCCCCAAGAACAGACTTGGGCCCTTTCTTAGCCATAGCCCACAAAAACACCAAGATGATAACAGCAAACTGGAGCCAAAGCCACACCTCTAACACAAACGACCCAAGCTTTGTCGTACCTTCCTCCGGATCCTGCTTCGCCGTTGCATCAGAGGTATCAATGTACACCTGTACGACCTGCGTCGTAGACCCAGACTTTGTGGCCGGTGTTTGTGTTTGCCCAGAACTGTCATCAAGTTTCATGTTCGCGTTCTTGCCTTGTCCACGATTGCCCTCGTCTGGCATCAACCGCGCCGATGAAGGAGGCGTCGACGCAGGCGACAATTTTCCCTGACTAACAGATCTAGCCTGAGCAGTGAACTTCTCCACCAGGTTCATCGCACTAGACACCAGCTTCAAAGGGCCAAGTCCGGAAGGTGTAGGCAGTGTTGAGGCGCCTTTATCTGGAGATCCAGACACTGACCGCGTAGAATTTTTCGCTTTCTCCTTCCCTTCTAGTCCTTCCTCAAAGAAAGGCAACGGCGGTCTTTCACACAGCGTACCAGTACTACCTCCACTACCTCCAAGCAACGTATCTTTAAACCTTCCATCTAGCCAGTTCGCCGTACGAGACCGCACAGTTTGTGACATCTTACGATATCTAAGAGAGTGTTTAGGCATTGGCGTTTCTCCACCGACACCACTATCACCGTTGTTGGGACTCTCCATCTCGAGAAACTTGACGGGCGTAGGAGGCTCAACTGTAAGCTGAAGCCCCACGGGACTCTTCACTGGCGTCTCTTCATCTCCTTGAGACGTCGGCTCTGCGTCTTCTCTCTGCTCCCCAGATTCTCCTTCGCGGCTCGGCAGACATTTACAAGCAGAAGGCGACGGAGAAGGCGATGGTGACCGCGAAGCCGGTGCACTCCCTCCCGTCCCAAGACCAAGACTAAGATCATACAAACTGCTCGTGCGCAGGTGGTAGCTGGGATCAAACTCTGTTTCTAAATTCTCTCCAAGTTCGCTTGAAAGTGTACCATGATACCTGTACGGCGACGGAGATCCCAACGGGCTGAGACCAAGGTTCAGCGAGGATAAGGCGGGAGACACGAGCCCTGAACCAGCAGAGTCTGCTAAGGACCTCGAGGAATCAAAGGACCAGGAATTTCGGTGAAGTGCTGCGCTGTGCCTCGGGGAATGACCTGCGGTTGGAGATGGCGAGGGTGAGGGGAAAGATGATGCAGACGAGCTGTCGAAGAGGCCCATCACAGATTTGCGTGACTTATGGCGGGAAATCGAGGATGTATAGGTCGATGCAAAGCTCTTGTTCGTCTTGACGCTACCTCCAATAGTACCAGCGCCAGCATGTCCCCGACCATCACTTGGCGGAGGTGGTAGAGACTCCATCAGCGATCTTCTAAAGCTCCTGAATCTGATTGTGTCATTGTTTCGATCTTGCTCATTCGAGCTTTCTTCAATCTTGGGATTAGATTCAGCTTTATTTTCACCGTCTTCCGAAATGTCCACAATCTCGACCTCGACCTCCGATCCAAGGCCAAGCCCTTCTAGGCCATCATACACCCTCCCCAGACCCTCGGTCTCCCTCTGAACGACGCGCAGCTTTTCAGCCGTCTCGGCCTGTTGCGACAGTATACGCACGTTTGTCTCTTCTAATTCATGGATTTTAGTGAGAAGATGGGACATGAGAGTGTGTTGGGTATCCTGATATGAAGGATCAGTGGAGTTTTCCAGCCCATCCTCGGGGTCACAAAAGTCATCGGATTCTGGCCGAGTACACAAACCCGGTGCTGATGTAGAGCTGGCCAGGCTACCACCGGGGGCGAAGTCTCTAACCTCATCATTGAAGACATCGTCCTCGCTTTTGTCACGCTGTCGCCGTTGTAGGGGACCGGAGACCGACCTCAAGGGACGTGACTTCTTCACAGTAAGCAGACTCTTTTCCTCTCCTTCTTTTACCCTGACGGTCTCCAACTCTTCCCTCAGAACGCCAATCTCCCTTTCCAACCGCTTGAGCATCCTTCTCCCCGCCAAGTCGGTGCTTTCGGTCTCGGCTTCAAGCTTTTCGAGCTTGAGAAGTAGTTCAGCATTCTGGTCAGCGAGAAGAGAGATGTCGGCAGGAGTGACAGAAATCTTTCGAATATGTCTTCTGCGGCCGCCGCTTTGTACTGGACTTGAATATCGAAAAGGATCCGAGGACGGACTGGGCGTGCGCGAAAAGGCGGAATGGGAAGCATAGGAAGAGGAGGATCTTGCTGGGGAAGGTAAAGGGGAGTCAACTCGTAATGGCGTTGAGACACTTGAAGGAGTAGGAGGCATTCGAGTCAATAATACCTTGTGCTTGGATTGTAGAGAAGCATTGTCTTCATAGAGAGCCTTGCATAGTGAAGATGTGTGATCCAGTTCTGTAATAGGAGTCAACGACGAGCACAGATGGAATGGAAGAAAGCATATACCAAGCTCTCTCTGCTTGATGACTCCCTCCGCCTTTAGCAGCAAGTCAGACAGCTCGTCGCGAGATCGCTCGTTCAGCCAGTCAAGTACCTCTCCTCGTGTACCAGGCGATGGCGAAGACTGTACAGGCCCTGACCCATTCCAGCCAATCATTTGAGCAATCGCCGACACAGGCGAGCCCAATAACACATTCTGAGAAGGTTTTTGAGGAAACACAAAACCAGATGCATACGGAGGAGGAGGAGAGTTCTTTGCAGTCGTGTTCATGCTGACTGAACGGCGGACCTGAGCTGGAGGACGAGGTCTTTGCGACTTGGAAGTATTGGCGAGCATTCCTGGCGATGAGTAGCGATGTTGTGATTGTCGTGATCGACGTAGACGACGACGACGACGAAAACCTGGGGAAACGTTTCGCGAAGCAACCCCAACAATTTGACACGTGAAAGTCAAATAGGGGTTATTTAAAATTTCAGCATTAATGTTGTACTGCATAAAAATGAGTATTGTTTGTTACTTTCAGCGAGCATCTTGAACACAAATCGTTCAATGACCGAGCTAAAGAAAGTCTGGGCCTGAGCGTTTGAGCGTTTAAGCTCCTATATAAGAACAATGTCATTATCGGTCTTCCTGCGAAAAGGTTCGGTACAATGTAGGACCGGATACTCCGGCCCGCGCAGCCATACAATTCAATTTTTCCTCCGAAAATTATGAGTAATGTCTTCCTCCTCCTCATGCTCCTCCAGCCCGGAGCCTCCATCAAAGCGTAAATTACAACAATCTACTTCAGACGACGATGATAACGACGATGAAAAATCATCTTCATCTTCATCCTCATCCTCGTCCTCAGGGTCAGAGTCCGAGTCAGACGACACTCCTGCGCTCTCACACGCCGAAAAGCGTCGACAAAAGAAGAAAGAAAAGCTTGCTCTAAGGGAAGGAACGGGAATTGACACTCAAGCGCCTCCAACCAAGAAACGAAAGCTAGTAGATGGCACTTCCACCACAGAGTCCGCGTCTTCTAAAAGACAAAATTCTGTCTGGGTAGGAAATATGTCTTTTAAGACTACACCAGAGGCTTTACGCAAGTTCTTTGATGGTGTCGGGGAGATTACCCGCATACATATGCCTACAAAGGCTGCTGCGGGACCTGGTCTTAGAGCGGAGAATCGTGGGCGAGTTTCTACTCCGTTCTTGAAAACTATACCAAGCTAATATTCATTGCTGCTTTTGACGTGCAGTTTTGCATATGTAGATTTTTCTACTCCTGATGCAAAGACCATAGCTATCACGCTCTCCGAAAATCCTCTGAATGGCCGAAAACTTCTCATTAAAGACGGTCAATACAGTTCCTTTACATCTTGATCATCGCCATACTCATATGCTCTCTCAGGCGATGACTACTCAAGTCGGCCCGCCGCTCCTGCGTCTGCTGAAGGCACAGCAGCATCATCTGCTACCATCACATCCAAAACACACTCAAAAACAGCATTGAAAATTCTTCGTGCCCAGAAACAGCCTCCCGCACCTACACTTTTCTTAGGTAATCTAGGATTCGAAACAACAGATGATATTATCCGCGAATTGTTCGAAGCCCATCGTGCCCCGAAAAAACCAAAGAAGGGTGACGAGAAAAGCAAGGAGCAAGACAAGAACGGTGTTACTGACACCGAGCCCTGGATCCGAAAGATTCGTATGGGCACTTTCGAAGATACGGGAAACTGCAAAGGGTATATCTACATTACCATTTAAAGATCTTATCCGTTCTCACTATTTGTTTATTTCATATTTCAAAAAAACCCACCACACACACGCAGATTCGCATTTGTTGATTTCTCTAGTGTAGAAAATGCCACATCGGCGCTTATCAATCCCAAAAACCATCATCTTAACGGACGGAAACTCGTCGTGGAATATGCGTCTGCTGACGCAGTGCGTAGAGGGCCTAATAAACCCAAACCTACAGAGGGTGGTGTCCCATCCAGGGATTCCTCGAGGTATAGGAAGCCGAGAGAAGGTCAAGGAGACAAGTTTACCCCTAAAGCCAGACCAAACCGCGAATATCATTCGAGGGATAATCATGGTGAGGCCGAGGTCAATGATGACGAAGGAGAAGGAGCTGCAGAGACTCAGCATACAGACGAGCGATACGCACCTCCCCGTCTCAGTGCCGACTCGAAATCATCGCGTCGGTTTGACAAGAACGGTGATGGTGCTCCCAGGCAAAAGGGTCCTCGTAATAGACCCAAGCCTGGTGCTGCTCTGGCTCTTGCCAAACGCCAGTCGGCAGCTATTGTTACCAATGCGCCGAGTAAAAAGATCGTGTTCTAGTTTTTCTGCTCGTGTATTCAATAGAGCATTCATATGTGATCCTGGCATATACAGCACATCAAGATCAATCATGATCAAGTCGTAGAGAAGCCGCGAGTAATACTAATACTAATAGTGGTATGGCATGGCACGAGAGCATGAGCTTCTTGTGTCGTGAATGACACGGTCCTCATGCTCGAACGTTCTAATCGATGCTACGGGCACAAATCTGGATTCTAATGAGTGTTCATATGGAGCATGTTGAGAAAGAGAAGAACCATATATGTATTGCTCATTACAGCTTTCTATCTACGTCGTATATACGCTGTACATGTGCAAATCGGACGAAAGTGAAAGGAGTGAGTTACTATTGCAAAAAAAGAAAAAAATAATAAGCTTAAGATGGAGTAGTAAGTAGTGTAAGAATACAAAAGGACTAGTTGTAGTGTGCATATAACTAACTAACTATGTACGTAAATTCATGACCAATTGAGCTAACCAAGTACTCGAACTTCAGTCTCAACGGCAACAGATAGATATGTATGTTATGTAGATAGCATCGAGCAGATTTTGAATCATATCATAACTGTAGATCATCTCATCTAATCCTCTCCATCCTCCTGCAGCATGCCAACCTCATACTCAGCACAAACATCCCACCGCGAACCCTCTGCTGCCGCTGACACATACTTCACGAACCTCATCACTCTCTCGTCTCTAAGCACGAGCAACAGACGGTTGAAGCCCGGTTGAACGGTGAGCAAGGTACTATCTTCCTCCTCATCCTCGTCTTCTATAGCCATCTCGTCGTCGTCTTCCTCAGCAGGGTCAGGACTGTCAGCCGTGTGATTGCCATTAGTGTGGTTTGAGCTCTCGCCGTTAATACCGTTGTCGTTAGTAGTCTGTGGTGGCTTGTGACCGTTCTTCAGAGCGTCGGACCTTTTGTATGTGCCAGCGCGGTACACCGCTGGGTCATCTTCTTCGTTGTGAGGTGCCATGTAACACTAATTGAAATAATAAGAAAACGATTATCATCAGAAAAAAGCCTGACACAAAAGGAGTGAAATAAACCAACCTCCCAACCACCCCACTCTGCCGCACTCCACCCCCTGAGTTGCGGTGCCTCCGGCCGTCGTCTCCCATTACTGTCAAAATTCTTCTCATCGTCTTTGACATCGGGTGTCAACCCAAGCACGACGTCTAACCTCGCCTCTGACTCCTCGCTAGTCGCCAGCGTATAGTCCAGGCCAGGCCTAAATCGTCGTGCTTCAACAGAGTGTCTCAAAGGCAGCAGCCTCGATACAATCGCGAGCCATGCTCTGAATGCCTGAGAGGGGAATAACTCGTCTTGAAGCGTGCGCAGGATCTCTGATGGAGATGGGTGCGCTGACAGTGGAGTTACGGAGGTAGCGGGAGCAGAAGGATCTGGCGAAGTAAGGATACAGTATCGCCATTTGTGCGGAGGGCCTCTGAGAGTCCAGGCGTTATGTGCTTTGGCTTCCTCGTGTGTTGCAGTACTATTTGTAGCAGCGCCGTTGCCGCTGATCGTGAAACCACTAAGAGCAGTGTTAAGGGAAGAGCCAATCATGGTTGAACCGTTCACCGGCACACCGTTGAAGCCATTGATACCATTTGCGGAGATACCGTTTGTAGGGGCACCGTTCACACCGTTCGTGGCAGAAACGGGGCTCAGGACAGGGCTGAGGGGTGGTATAACGCTAGTATTCAGCGAAGGTAGACTGTAGCTGCTAGTGCTGCCGTTTGGATGGACGATATCTGGGTTAAGAGCATGAACACCAGCACCATGCGGTGGGACTCTGCCATTGCGGTCAGGACCTAAGCCATCCTTCGCATCCAACTCTCTTAGGCGAGGTTCGAGAGCTTCCGCGAGTGAGTTCGAGAGGAAAGAGTGGAGTTCGAGAGATGACTCCTCGACGAAACGTGAGGCGAGAGATTTCATAGTACGTGGTTGCAGGTATACGGGGTTCAGATACTCGCTCAGGAAAGTGATCTGCTCTTCGCTAAGCTCAGCGTCGGGGAGAGGAGGATTCTCTGTTAGAGAATAAGACTTGAACTCCGTCTGCGTATCAACCTGGAAGAATTGATTAAATCGGGCTAATTGACATGATAATAAGACGATTAGTGGCATACCAGTTGATCTCTTGAGCTCTTTACATCTGCAGCATCCACCGCGGGTTCATAACCTTCCTCGCCCTCCTGAGCGGAGTGGAACCATCCACTGATACTCAATCGAACTCTTCCATCTTCCTCTCCACTACCAACGACTACTTCTTCGACCGAGTGGAAACTCTGGCCAGGCTGAACCTCAAAGAAGATGAACTGGTTCCAGCTTGGTGGGATGCTCTTGGCAGGTACGCACTCTGGCTCCGGTACACCGTCCTTATTAGGCTTGGTTGGGTACAGCTCGAGCGCACCTCCCCAGTCCCTCTGCCAGAACTGATAGTGGGGTAGGGGCATATAAAGGATATACGAGACGCGCCGGGTACCAATGACGTCGTCGTGATTGAGAAGATGGCAGCCTTTTGTGTACGAGTTCACTGACATGTCTTGCTTGGTACCAGATAGAGGGCCGCAGCCAGTAACCGAGCGCAGAAAAGCGCGAAAAGTGGGAGAATAGAGAGCATCGCGAAGTTTGAGAAGGTTAGGCAAGAGCGAAATTTGGGAGGAAGTAAGGTAGTTGAGCGATGCAAGATCACCAGTTTGGTTCACCTAGAACGACCGTTAGGACGCGGGAATATATAAAAAAACACACACAAAAGGGCGCAATTCCTTGCGCACCTTGTAGATATCAGTCTCCTTCTCAGTAAAACTCAACTCGCTCAGACATTCATCTTTGACCTTTTTCAAGAGATCATCCTGGAAAAGCTTTTCGACCAGGGCGTATCGAAAAGGCTCGCTTTCCAGGTACGACTTGTGGAGCTTGGCAATGTTTGAGTGGTCTAGAACGTCGGCAGCAAAGCTCAAAGTCACGTCTGCTCCTAAAGCCACTGCTGAACTGTTCGTCGACGAGTGCGAACTTTTGAGCCTCTTGATCGACGAGGCGACATCAGGAGAAGAAGGCCGGGAGTGTGTACGAGCCATGGTTGGAAGTTGAAATTGGAGGCTAAGGAGTTTTAAAGGATGGCTATGGAGGTCGCTGTGGGGGTGAAAAGGTAGCTAGCCGCTGGTGGTGATGGTGAGAACTTGAATGGACAGGAAATTGGAAACGACCAGTTTTAGACGTACGCAGGATGGGAAAGGTAGATGTGAAGAAAAAGGAATGCGACTTGGTCCGGCAGTGTATTCATAAGCGCCAAATGGAGTCAAAGTCTCGACTCGACCTCGAACCCACATCTTTTTCTGGATTTCATCTTGATTTCCTCCAAAACATATCTAGATTTCCAGATGGAGCTTTTCATATCTTCATCCTGTATCTGGTAAGGACTTGTTGCTGTTCCACCGAGTCCAATAGACTGACCGGACGAGCGACTCGCAAGCACTGTTCATGTGGTCTAGACCGTCACGCTGCGCGCTGTAGACTGTAAACTCACAGTCAATTTATCGTAAAACCACCACAAAATGAAGGATTATATTGTTGACGACCAATTTTATGGCACCTTGTTGGCTCGCTGGGTACCTTCGCTCTGTCACGCGCCCTCCTTCGCTCCATCGACCCCCGGTCTAGATCTCTCTGCCCAATCATATCGCGTGAAACGCTCTCACCAATCAGATGCCAGCGCTGCCCTCGCCCCTATGTCTTTTCTTCAAGCCTTGTACAGTTGTCTTGATTCGTACAGTTCATCTGGACGCTACGCTTCTTCCGCGAAGGCTGCTCAATTAGACCCCAATCGGCGATCTTATCTTGATTGATGGTCTGGGTTCATCTGTAGGGCAGGGGGCGAAACCAGGAAATAGACATCCCGTATCTCAAAATCTCATTGGGCCTATGTACGTTTCACGGCCTGACGCTAAGCAAGCGATTCGCATACGGGACAACGCTTTTAGAGCCTAGAGGTTTCACCTCGTGACGGACTGGCTTTTTTTGGGAGCGTGAATAGTCTAAAACCCTCGCAAGGTTGTTCACGCCGTTGCCTCTCTTACCAGCTCTCTCACAGCATCCGGTACTTGGTCGCGCGCAAATTTCGTTAGCGCATTTTTTTTTTTTTCAATCCCTGCGCAACATGGAGCACAGGCATGGCTTCGAGGCCTGTCCGTCGGCATTCAGAATTCATATATTTATATTCCAGAGCCATCTAGAGGGTAAGTACTTGGTCATCAGACACCTCGAATTTATCGCCTTACAGTAATCTTTAGCAGGAGTTGTCCGAACTCAGTAGGGTGACAGTACTCCGCGACGCGCAGTGGGTAGTCTCCGCCGTTCGGCTACGTCCGTGACGAATCTCTATAGGCTAGGCCAGTCCACTGCACCCGCTTTAGCGTCACGCAACAGCAGGTCCGTTGATGTATGACGCTCAAGCGGAACATCTGTGTCTGTCTTATTCAAGTAGATGAAGGAGATAAGATGTTCTCGTAAGTACACCTGTCTATTGTTCCGCTGACACCTGAATTTCCGTCTAATGAACACCTTCGATCCTTGCTGTCGTTATCAATTACAAGGAGGTCACTGACCAGCCGACAAAGTCGACTACCGGAGACTTCATTCACCCGGCGCAGCACCAGTTCAAGGAACGTTGGGCCGACAGAAGAGTATCTAGTCATGTTGATTCTCGAAGGACTTCCATTTTCTCAAAATCACAGAACATCTACAGAAGTACGAGTCAGTACAGTACTGAAAAAAGATAGGTCAGGAGCACCCACACCCTCTTCCCACCCTGGGTAAATGTCGCTTTTCATGAAGCAAGGTCTCTGAGGGGCTAGAGGGGCCAGAGTCTCAAGCCCATCAAACTAGGCCAATCTCTCGCTCTCCAGTAAGTAACGTGCCGCTCGGCTTGGATGGTTTACAATCCATAGTCGTCGGCGAAACGTTTCGAGCACAACGATTGGACAATCGGGTTCAGGCTACCACTTACGCGTCGATGCGTGTGTTGATCTCAATCCAGGTTCGGAAAAAAAAACTTTGGATACATCCTCCGCGTCGTAAGTATCCTCACATTTTTAATGCGTGAGTAATCTGCAATCATGTAACTCGTGCGCGATGCGGGTTTACTTACCTACTACAGTTACAGTACCTGTATCATGATTCTTAACTTAAACCTTCAATAGGTTTGGAGGCCCAGCAACCAAATGATAATAACGCCATAAAAAGACACATTTGGCTTCGTATCATCTGACGATACTGGGCCACAGGAACTAAGTACGTAGGAGATATCGTTCTATCCTGCTTACCGGCTCACTGACGTTCTCAACAAACCGACTCCATTCGCCACGCCTAGATACCAACTTATCTAATCTCACACAGGACGCCCGGCTCACTGGGCGCTCATCTACCATCCACATCACATTTAACACGTTCGAACTAGAGGTCAATAGCATCAGACCGCTATACACCTTCGGCAGTTTCCTACCGCGTTGCATCAGTAGCTGTGCCACAAATACATACAAAATCGCGTCTCAACTCACTTCCTATTCCCAGCAGGGACCACTGATTATCAATGCATCGAGATATTGCAATGTACATACTTGATATTCTTCGTGGAGCCATCCATGCGCCTTGAGAAATTGCACCCGACCTTGCGTTCCTGGCCCTTGCTATGGAAATTCTTACTTTGAAGGACAAGGTTGGAAGGTCAAATCAGGTGAGCTATTCACGCAATGTATATATAACTACCCGTCAGGTCCCGCATATTCAACAAACTCCCGATCTAGCCCATCCCTCGTTCGAGCGAGTGAGATTTTAAACAAAACCAGCTCAAGGCTCACGCTTACTAGTACCGCCACACTAATCAAGCGCCTACCTTATATAGAAGGAGTACGACCATATACGGATATACTTGATTCGTAAGGTTATTGATCCCGTGCGGGGACCAGAGTACTCACTGCAAGGCTGTCACTAAAATCAGCTGAGTGGCGGCGGTAATAGGCATTGAGATCGGAGAGGCTAGAGTCCGATTTTAAGTTTCAAGACTTTTGAGTATATAGCATTGAATTTGAGATAATAATTCTCATATGAAGGTGTAAACAATAGCACGAAGACAAGAAATCGAGATCCAAACTTGAAGCTCTTTTCGAGTTTAGTCTGCTGTAGGGGCTGAGAAAGTTATTCCATTATATACCTTTTGAATTCATAAAAAAGTCTGGAGCATCCTGTTGATCGGCATTATGAGTTCTGACAGGGAACCAGTCCAGTGTAAGTACGTGGACGCGAGTCATCCCTTGACGGGACCAGCGTTACTATATTAGACCGGAGAAAAGTAAAACGCTACAACCAGGAACTAAATGAGACAGGGACAAAACACTGATAAAAAACAGCGCAGAGTATAATATTAGAAATACTACACAAAAAAAAACACAAAAGAAAACCGAAAAAATGCAAATGGGTGGATGAGACAGTCGGACAACGGACTGAGTACGGCGTGTAAAAGAAAGATATTGACATTGGTACAGCGAACTAAAAGACATAAGTCGGGTCTCGCGATCTTGCAATACTTTAACTTAGAACGGGAAGGAAAAGGAATGATACATCAGCTAGGGAACCAGGTAACCAGACATACAGTATGCCTGAACCTGAAATGTAAGCAGATGACAACGCCGACAACGCCGAAAGGCACTCACATCAGAACATACGAGCTCATGTCCCTCCTCTAGGCATCCTTAGGTTCGGAAATGTACTCCGGAAGGAGCCCTTCGTCAGGGTGTACAGGTAAGCTTATCTGACCTGTCCCATTCATTGCTGAAAAATGCGAATGATGCGAGTGATTATGTCGGTGTCTATGCGAATGAGCGTACGAGTGCGCACGAGAATGACTTGACCGAGCAGCTTTCTCTCCCTCGACCTTTGCCGGCTTCACCCAAGTCTCGGTTGCATTTCTCCGGAGATCAAGAGCTTCCTCACGCGAGAGCGAGTGCAGAGGGACCGGGGCGTACATCACAATCTCTTCGGAATCACTGTCCACTGTGTCGGCATTTGCGGGAACATTAGA
This sequence comes from Omphalotus olearius VT 653.13, assembly GCA_000296255.1. NCBI lineage: Eukaryota > Fungi > Basidiomycota > Agaricomycetes > Agaricales > Omphalotaceae > Omphalotus > Omphalotus olearius. The sequence goes on from JH814841.1 coordinate 200,272, forward strand.
AGGGAGAGGTGACGTGGGCATGATGACACCGGGAACGGGTACATTCCGTGGGAGGAGATACACCCGTTGCACCGAATCGCAGGATCTGCTCCGTCGCGTGCGCATGTGTGTATGTGACGCGGAGGTTGTAGTCATTGGGATCGTTGTCCGTTGCGAGTGGCGAGACAAGTGCGAATAATATATCCCAACAGCAAGGAGGAAGTGTAACTGCCGAGTTAATAGCATAATTAGCCAGCAACATATACAGTAGAGTCAACCCGAACTCACCCTTGCAACGAGGACAACCAGCATCACCGAGAGCAGAGCAAAGACAGCTCGTTTGAACCATCTTTCACAGTTTTCCGGGCTCAACCCTGTTTCGGCCATGTCCCGCATCAGCTCCGGCTGCCGAGCAAGACCCTCACACACGCCAACTAGTGCAGAAGGTAGCAAGCTCGTATACCCAATGATGAGTGTGATGAATGCACAGAAAGTAAAGTCGGCAATAGAGTAGTCTCTATAGAACTTGACAAAAGCGGGCTTGCTCTGGAGCACGGTGCACGAAGAGATAACGAATTAAAAAATGACAAAGACAAACAGAAGAGGGGTAACACACCTTGACGATACCAGCAAACCCAATCGCACTAACGAGTGAAGCGGAGGAGAAATAAGCCAAAAGGATGCCCCAAATGACTTTGATGCCATCCAAAGTCCACTTGTCGCCCGACGACTCCCATTCAGATTCTGGTTCCCACTTGAACGACCGCCAAGCTGCAAAAATTTGCAAAGCGACAGCGAGATTCGAAGTTGCGCCGAGGAATGTTATGATGAAAGATGCAGTCCTAGAAGGATAACGAGTCATAATCGTTGAAGTATGAGCAAGAGCTGATGATATAAGGAACCAGAGGGGCTGAGACTGAGAGAAGGGGGAGAACTGGAAATCCTCGGAGAGAGAAGGAGGAAAACGAGAAAAGAAAAAGAAATGGAATGATGCCGTCTTTAAGAATGACTTACCTCGCTGGAAGCCGGGGCATGTTGGCTCTGAAAGAAGGGTGTGTGCTGAGTCAAGCACCTCCTGCTCCGGCAAACATAACCAGATGTGTCATCACAAATCAGTCAGCATCACACTCGGCTTCTCGGCTGTCCTCGAACTGCATTATGACGCCGCCGGAACGGTTAAACGACGCGTTCGTTTTGATGGGCAGCTTCAAAAATGATGCCCTTGTAACAAGTATTTCAATGCAAACGACACTCTTCGTACGTACATTCCGCAATCCAGCGAATTGCGAGCTGCAAACGACATGGCTCGAGCGCGGTACGGCCGCACTAGGCAACTCCTCAAGTCCTTTTATCATTTTCGGCCATGTCATCCCCGATCGGAAATATAAAACAGTAAGCACAGTTGAAATTTTATTAAATGATGCCATACGTAGACTGCACTGCGAATACAAGACACACGAATTACAACAATCGTCCGATAACAAGAGGAACGCACTAATACAACACTAAGTGCTGAGTGCACTGCTGAGACTCTACCTCGTCAACGACGAAAGAAGAGAGTCCGTCCCCGAAGCATCAGTGTTCAGATTCTCCATAAAGGTAGTCCAAAACTCGGCGTCCATCAACAAATCAGACGCCTGCGAGAACCCTATCCCGAACCCAAACCCGCCATTCCCACTACCAATACCACCACCACTTCCTCCAATTCCTACACCCGCCCCAAAACCCGCCTCACCTCCGGCAAAGTCAGGTGTTGCCTGCATATACCCTTGCTCTGGTCCCGACGCAGCAGCAGAAGGTAATGTATGCCCACATAACCCACCGTCTCTCTCACCCTCTCCGTACGCCGTAGTTCTCTCCGCCGACATCCTAGGCAGTGCCATACACTCCTTCCCGGCTTCCCACAAAGGCCAATTGTCCTCCCGCTTCCTCGCCTGTCCCCCAGCCCCCGACACTGGAACAGCCATCGATCGATGCCTGGCCTCCCACGCATTGATTAACCTCATAATCAAATGTGCATTCCTCGCAGGCGCATGTTCAGGCGAATGCGCGATATGCGACAATCTCTCTGCCGTCGTCGATATGAGCTTCTCGCTCGCCCAGCCAAGGTTGATTCCCTTGAGCTGATACACCGAAAAATTCGTCACGACGAGCCAGGTCGCTGCAAATGCGATCAGGCCAAACACTGTATCTGGTGCAGCTGCGAGGAGACCAGTGTCTTGTTGTGCGAGGGCAATCGAGAGGACTTGCATGGCGGATTCGATGGCGTCTTGGCCGATACTTAGCGTCACTGGTATGCCTTTGAATTCCGTGCAAAACCAGGATCGGGAGTTGTACCCGTCCATGACGGTACGAAGTTCACGGAGGAAATGGTGGCTAAGAAGAAGACGCCAGCCGTGAAATTGGAGAACGCACATGCTGAAGAAGAATCTTTCATGTGGAGACACCGCTTAAAACCAGTCGCTATTAGAATAGGGGCAGTTTGTAAAGGAAAAAGAGACTCACAAGGAAGAGGCATTATGAAGCTGTATATGCAGCCCAGCATTTTCGTAATCTCGTGAGATTGAGTGAAAAAGTGCTCGAAATTGGAAGGGCTGTGCAGACGAAGTTTACATCCGCGTTCGACGACGCTTAGGACTTTGGACAAAAATCCTAGCCGAACATCTCGCGCGCTCTCGATACTGGTCACCACCGTCGGGTCGATGAATGTGAGATCTGCGTCTGTGGCACGAGAAATTGGTGCTCTGCCAGTGCCTATACAGGTCCTAAAAAGATTGTAAGCATCATATCATCGCTGTTCTGATAAAAACGAACTCACATTGATTCCATAGTGGAAAAAAGGACCCACTAAAAAGGACATTAGTGGTTGTAGCGAGGAGATCAAAAGCTACCAACCAGTCTCGTCTTGCTGGTAACATCTGCAACTCCAGGCGAATTGGTATCACGTAGCCCCGGCATGCCCAAGCTCATAGCTTGATTGACAGCAAAAGCAGCTAGCATGTGCGGGTCGCGGTTCTCGCTATAGCCTGCATCAGACAGCGGTGACCACAATGCCAGAATTAGGAGTGCTTGTATTGACTCGATACAGGGAGACAAGCTGGGAAGTTTGCTGAGAAAGGATTCTTCCGTCAGCTTTTGGAGACGTGGAGATACTGAAGCGCGTGTGATGGGATCTAGATGTCGTGCTGCGACCGTGCAGCGAATTAATTCCAGTAAGGGGCTAGAGGAGTTTGAGAGCTGTGGGGGAAGACACATCCAAGGGGCATAGCGGCTTTCGAATCTACCAAAATAATCAGAACCACGGTATGTAGGATAGGTATAAGAACGTACATCTCAAGCAACCGATTAATTTGATCCTGAGTGAGTATGGAATGAATGCTTCTGTCAATGCCATAGGGTACTCTCATCGGCAGTCCGGGGTAAGGATTGTTCTTATTTGCAAGCTCCCGAATAGCCAGGATGGGCGCCGCAGTCCAATCGAAACTCCCTTTCCCTGACGGCCCCCATGGTACTCTGTCCGGTACCAGATCCTCAGGCTGCAATTCCTTAGCATCGTTGATACCCGCCGACAAAATCGGTTGTGCTGGAGAGTCAGGAGTCGAGGATGATGGTGTAGGAGAAGGAAGTTGGCAATGTGAATGAGTATTTGAGGAATTACTTGGGACTGTTGGGCAAGACGGGGGAGGAGGAGGAGGAGTGCTAGTGACAAGTTGCTCGATGCTCTGGACGACTATAGTCTGCTTTGAATAGTCTGAGCTCTGATTCGATGAGTTAGGAGGTGGTAAATGGATGACACTCGACGATTCGAATGAGCATGGGACGTTGAGCACTTTACACCTGTGGCAAGTAAGGCTCCCATTCTGAGACAATCCATCCAGCAGTTCGCATCGAGTTTTGTGTCGACGACATGAAGCACAAGCTTGACTAGCTTTTGTTCTCTTTGTACCGTTTGGGCCCGAGCCTGACGATCCGTCGTTGCTGCGCTTCATTGTTTAAAAAGAGAATCAAAGTTGACGATGAGGTGCCGCCGCCGCGCCCAGGCCGCGACATCGAGGATTCGTGTACGCTTCGGCAGGCTTTACTACTTTAGACGCTGGTATGTTACACAAAAATTCAAAATCTGAAGCAGTGCACGCAGAAAATCACAAACCATACACATTCAGGACAACATTTCTTGGAGATACAGACAATCAGAATGAATATTTTTCGCTGTCAAATACCTTTCTGCCTCTGGGCTTGACTATTCTCCTGGAACCGACGGAATTTCCGGGACCTTTCACGTGATGTGTATGTGACTTCTTAGCAGTGATGTCGTCATCGACTACACGCCGCGGCGTTGAATTTTGGGACTCGGAATGAGAATATCCGGTGTCCCGAAGTTAAGCTCATGCCCCCACGTCTCTCTCCTTCTACTCTCAACGCTGCTCTGTTATCACCCCGTATTGCACTATCCCTTCATATAACACGATCTATTCCAAAGTTCTACAGAATGTCTAGCTCTCAGGCGTCTGTGGTATGTATTGTAGTTTGTATCCGATCTTTTCAGGCTCAATCTCTCAAAATCTAGTTCGGTCTCAAAGACTCTACTTTGATCAAGAACCAAGGTTTCATTGGTGGAAAATGGGTCAACGCAAAGGATGGGGGTAAGATTGTTGTTACGAGTGAGTGGTGATTTGTGTACGTTCCCGGCGGTCGTCTTAATGTCTTTGCAGATCCTGCCACGATGGAAGAGCTGGGAACGATCCCTGAGATGGGGTTAGCTGAAACGAAAGAGGCTATCGATGCTGCTGCGAAGGCTTTTCCTGCTTGGAGTGCTACAACAGCCAAGGTACGTGCTTTCGTTTTGGTCACCATGGCTCAGGAATTCACCTCTGAAATACGTAGGAACGACATGATATCCTCATGAAGTTTTATGCATTGATGATGGAGCATCACGAAGATCTTGCGCGCATCATCGTTAGTGTTGTTCATGTATCATTCTCTTCAATAAGTTTGATTGCAGTAGACTCTAGAGAATGGAAAAACACTCACAGAAGCAAAGGTGCTGTCTTCTGTTGTCCTCATATCCTTATATTAATCCTACTTCAGGGAGAAAACGTCTACAGCGCGTCTTTTCTCGAGGTAGGTCTCCCTGGCTCTGTGGCCTCTACTCCATCGTCTTATGTTTCATTAGTGGTTTGGTGGGCATTCCTGTAAACTTGGCTCTCCCAACGCTAATCGTCCGTGCTCTAGCTGAGGAAGCTGTCCGTACATACGGCCGTAAGAAACCCCCAATTCCGAATGTCGTTCACGCTGAAGCAGCATACCTACAGAACACATCCCTTCACCGTTCAAAAACGTCAGAAATGTTGTCATCAAACAACCTGTCGGTTAGTCTACACTTCAAATTATTCTTATTTCTACATCCTGACACGTCAATACGACAGGTGTCGTGTAAGACATTATACGCTCTACTGTTTTCTATGCTGGCTGATCATGCCGACTCGAAATAGGTCAATTCTGACGCCATGGAACTTCCCTTCGGCAATGATTACTCGTAAACTTGCCGCGGCGCTCGCTGCCGGTTGCACTGCGGTTATTAAACCTCCCGCAGAGACACCCTTCTCAGCACTCGCTCTTGCAGAGGTCAGTACTGGTAACTTTGAACAGAGAAGTTTTGACAAACGCGAAAGCACAGCTCGGGAGGCGTGCAGGTGTCCCGGATGGTGCTATCAACATCGTAACCACTCAAAAAAACATCGCTGAAGTCGGGAAGGAAATGTGCGAGAATAAGATCGTTAAGAAGGTTACTTTCACTGGATCTACCCCCGTTGCCAAGCTGCTTGCTACAATGGCTGCATCCACAATTAAAAAGTCAGTTTTTGTGATTTTTTCCCTTTGCCTTGGAATTTACTAAGTCCTTTAGAGTGTCAATCGAGGCAGGCGGAAATGCGCCTTTTATTGTGTTTGACGATGCCAATATCGAGGAAGCAGTAGCAGGCTCGTATTGTGCTGCGTTTCTCAAGTACATACTTATGTTCTCTCCTTTAGCTGCGTTGATTTGCAAATTCCGTGGCAGCGGTCAGACTTGTGTCTGTGCCAACAGAATCTACGTTCACTCCTCTGTTTACGCTGAATTCGCCTCTCTTCTCGCCGAGAAAGTGGCTCAATTCAAAGTCGGCAATGGTTTAGACGAAACCACGTATGTCTCTTTTCTCCTACGTATTTATTCTCATCCACTCATTATTAACTTTCTCGGATTCCAGGACTCACGGACCTCTAATCCACTCGCGCGCCATTGAAAAAGTCACCCGACACGTCGACGACGCCGTTTCTAAAGGCGGTCAAATACTCGTCGGCGGTAGAGTAATCCCCGACACGAACTTCTTCCCCCCTACTGTCCTCTCCGACGTCCCATTCGACGCGCTCATCTCTACCGAAGAAACTTTTGGGCCTGTCGCTGCGCTGTGCAAGTTTGAGACTGAAGATGAGGCAGTGCGGCTTGCGAACGAGTCTGATGTCGGTCTTGCGGGGTACTTCTTCTCAAGGGATATTGGGAGGGTGTGGCGAGTTGCGGAAAAGCTTGAGGTTGGGATGGTTGGTGTGAATACAGGGTTGATTAGTCAGGCTGTCATTCCGTTTGGAGGGATTAAGGAGAGTGGATTGGGGAGGGAAGGTGGGCATGGGATTACGGATTACATGAATGAGAAGGTTCTTGTGTTTGGTGGGTTGGGAGCTTGAAAGAGGCGAGTAAAAAGGAAAGCGCTTTGGGAGTGGGATTCGTGACTGGTTTGTGTCGTGCGGGATTGAAGGTCGAACCTTGAAAATTGAATCTTAACTGTATCAGTATCCGTGATCTGTGTATCCTCCTCTGCCTCTGAACAATTACAAGGCTATTTGCATAGTATCGAAATTCACATTTGCAAAGAGATATCCATCCTCGGGCCCATGGTGGTATACATGTACATACATACTTGGAAATCAAGCACAACAGCGTAAATTACAGCTTAGCTTTCACTACCCTCTCCTCTTTAACATCATTAAACAGTGTTCCAATACCGTTTCCCACCCACGTAGACACCTTATCCCCGTCCTTGAGGTACACAGGAGGCTTCTTGACAAACCCAACGCCTTTCGGTGTGCCAGTCAAGATAATGGATCCAGGTTCGAGTGTGGTACCTTGGGAGAGGTGAGCAATGGTCTTGCGGACATTGAAGATTTGGTCTCTGTTGTGGTAAGTGAGGTAAATCTTCGATACGAGTATGATGAGAGGTACGCTACGCACGCTGTTGTACCGTCTTGCATTATCTGATCGTTGAGTGTGCATTTGAGAGCAACAGTTTGTGGGTTCGGAATGGAGGAAGCTGAGACTAGACAGGGTCCGAGTGGGTTTGTGTTGTCTGGATAGCTGAGGATGAGATGAATACGCAGGTTAGAGAATGTAGAAAACTCACCAAACCCTTTCGAGAAGCACCATTGTGATACTGCCATCTGGTGTTTACGGAAGGAAACCTACGCCGTTCCCATCGTATCTACAGTGAGCGACACATCCAACCAAGCCCGAGAACGAGCTTACGTCGTTAGCGCCGGTATATGCAAGTACGTAGTCTAGAGCATCTGCTTCAGAGACATCCTTCGCTGCCTTCCCAATTACAATTGTAAATTCGACTTCGTAATCCGGGAGATGCTCTTTTACAGGCTGAGCCGCGGACGGGATGATTACGGTTCCTTCGGTGCCGATTAGGGAGGATACGGGTTTGACGAATAGGACCGGAAATCTAAGGAGTGAAATTGAGTGAGTCTGGTGAGGTTTGTGTACGTGGAACGTACGATGGAGCAGAAAGATTCGCTTCAGCCTGTCGAAATCGAATGTCAGAAATTGTACTGGAATAAGTAAGTTGAAGATCTCACAGCATGATCAGAGTAATTGAGCCCCAAGCATCGGACAAAGCCAACTTGTTCTCTCGATAGCGGACTCAGAAGCTGCTTGACCGTCAACACTGTCTTGGTGACCTGCGCCGCAGGGTCTAACGCCGACCCGATGATCTCAAATGCCTTGATAGGTTTTCCTTCGTGAAACGCGATTCCGACTGTAATGGACGTAATTCAGACATCGAACAGAGTAGTGGGTACACACTCACCGTCTAGATTTGGGTCTACAGGCTGGCCGACATGTACACTGGAAGTTTCAGCAGCTACGAATCTAATAAGACGCGTCCATTGCTGCAAAGTTCAGTGAGACAAACTATCTATTGAAATCAATAATAACTTACTGTTCGAATTGGCGCCATTACTGTTGAGTACAAGGAAGAGATGGAAGTAAGGATCACAGGCTCTCTCCACTTACCCGGACCGCTCGGGAATCTGGAAACGCTTGAGAAACGCGAGCCGTCGGAATGCCGATGATTCACGGTCATGTGACCGTCTCTGGCGTCCACGTGTCCTGTTACACAGGCGCCCACAAGTCAATTTTGAAATTCAACAACGCCGCTTCCTCAAGTTTTTTCTAATTCAACCAAAAAGCATTCCGCGTCTATTAAAGACATGGACGACCCGCTGATAGTGCTGCGTGAAGATATACAAGCCCAGCTGGATGAGGTGCGTAGATGAGATGTCAAAGAGTGGGTAGTGGGTTCTGACCAGTTGAGGCACTCGCAGGTAGTATCGCCTCGTGCACCTCTAGAAGCAAAGTCTCGGGCTTTAAAGCGATTGGAATGTTTACTTGGGAATGCTTGTATATCCAAGGATAAGGCAGAACTTGAAGATCTCATTGCGTTGCAATTTACTTTTGAATGCAACAGTGCGTGGTTTCGTTCCAATTATTACTGCAGAACCGGACCACTCATGGCGTTCTGCTAGTTCCGTCCAGATTACTTCCCTGGATTTCAACAGCGTCAAGCAGACTCGAGTATCTATCAAGCAAGGCTACTGTGAGCGGTACGCAGCCATTCAATGTTTCTTTGTATCCCCCTATCTCATACTGCGCCGGCTCATGCAGAGGAAGGGAAACACGAGGCGGCTGATCTATCATCACTGCTGTTCTCATCGTTATCAATCGTTCAAGGCGTAGTTCTCAACCATCCTCCCAGTAAAGAATATCTCGGCCGGACACGCACGCTAGAAGTGAGTTGCCCCTGATATATCGAATCTTCGTACCGGATTAAGTGATGATTACAAGGTTCTGGTAGACCTTCTGCTTGTATCTCGCCATGTCCCATCTGTGTTGTCTTCGACTCAACCTGCATCTGCGTCTCCATCCAAGAGCAGCGGGACCATTCTATCATTGTCGTCCGCGGTACTAGACACACTTCTATGCGTGTTAGTAGACTCGTCTGCTTCGCTGCGCGCGTTTGAAGAGTGTAATGGGTTGCAAGCGATAGTAAAGATTCTCAAAAGAGCGGGTACACCACGGGAAATCAGGTACGTATGGCCACTGCCATTCGAGCTCGTCTGACATGTAAATTCTTGTTCAGAATGAAGTGCCTTGAATTCCTCTACTTTTATCTGCTTGACGAAACATGCTTGTCTACCCAACAAACCCTGTTAGATCCAACACCACCTCCGACAGTCCCAAACACGCCTCTCCGCGCATCCTCGCAGCCCAAAGCGAAGAAGCCATTCATCAACAGTACTCCGAACCGACCAATGTCGCGGTACGGTTCCTCTACGTTCTCGTTCTCTGGTGGTTCCTTTCCTTCTATACCGTCCTCACAAGCCACCTCCACTGGTTCCGACGGATCATCAACCAGGTCGACATCATCCAGCTCTGTCAAATCCTCCGCTTCAACCTCCTCGATCGCATCCACGTCCACTGCACCTTCCTCTGCGTCTTCTTCACCGAAAAAGAGCTCGTCACTACTGCCTTCAGTGGCAGCATCTCCAGGAGTACCAGCATGCACACCACCTTCCTCCCCTCCGTTGTCATATGCTGCCGTGGAGCCCAAGACCCCGAAAAACAAGCCTAGACTCCCGCCAAACCTACCATCGACGCAGCAGAAGCAGGTTCAGCCGAGGTCGTTGTTGATGCTGAGGAAAGATGTAGAGTATGAGCCCCAGAGCCCGCAGAAGGTGATGTATAGTGGTCAGCTGGCGGGTAGTGGTGGGGTGAGAAAGCATGCGAGAACTCGGTCGAGGTTAGGGTCGGTCTCTTCTGCGTCAGAGTATGAAGCGGAGATTCCAAAAGCTGTGAATGAAGGTGTTGAGATGGCAGGGACTGAACAGGTGTTTAGGGAGAAATTGAGGGCGAGGACGACTGAGGAGAAGAAGGAGCTCCTGGGTACTATGCTTGGGAACGTGGATGCGCTTGTTGAGGGTGTTAGGAAAGCTGGGATATGGGGTCTGGGTTAACGACGATATCAACTCATCTTCTTTCTTTTCTCTCGCATTTCTTATTTTCATGATCACGAACGCAACCAAATCATTTACCGGACAGTCCACGGATTGTATTCATTCGCATTGGAGTTTGTCGCATTTAATTTTTTTCAGTTCCGAATTATGATTATCATCATCTGTAATTTCAAGGAGTAGAGTGGGTGATGTTTGTGTGTCTATATATTAAAACGGATACCCAGGAATCATATATACATTGTTCCTCACTTTCTCTGCCATGCACTTCCGATGTTGTCCACGGGTGGAGCACCCCATATTAAAGTTTTCCGCGTAGGATCGAGGAGATTAGGAAACCTCTTGTCCAATACATCTACCAGCAACCCTCTCCGCCGTAACGAGTCCAAAGGAGATTGCGAGCGAGGCTCCTTTGGTGTATCCACCACGACAGCAGGCGAAGTCGACGTCGAGGAGGAGGACAAGGACGCTGATTCCAGCGAAGGTATCGGCTGTGAGACGCGCAAAGCAGAAGGCTCATCTGTCGGTCCAGCATTTCGAATTGAAGCAGCAACAGCCTTCGCAGCAGCCTCCATTGTCCTCTTCTCTTCATCAATAGTCAGCACCGCGGCCTGCCTCTCGGCCTGAGCAGCTTGCGTCTTGGCGAACACAGCTGCCTTTGCTTCCTCGTCGATATCGTCGAACTCGTCTTGCTTGACAGCGTTTATAGAGTAGGTGTATACGCCTACGCAGAATGCACCGAGGAGGATGCCCGTTATGGCGTTTTTAATGAGGAAGGGCTGGCGAGCACGTTTTAAACCCGGAGACATTGACTAGAAGAAATGTGAATTAGATTAGTTTATTAGTAGTAGAAAGACATACACCAGCTTTTGGTCTCCATGACCTTGCAGCTTTTCTTGGGTCGACATATCTGCTCTGGTTGTTCTCCATCTTGAAGTGAGTTGTCTTGGAGTCGCGCAGGGCACGTGATCTAATTGCTCCTAGGGATGGAGACACATCCATCGGTATACGCCCAATTCTCAATTCTAACCAGAGAAATACACTGACGTTCATAATCTACAGTACCCTTCACTATCCTCTGTCGCCCTCAAATATCCAGCTCATGCAGGGTCCTTGTTCCAGACATACAACGACATCTTACTCGGCGAGTCAGACCTACTACATCCTTTTGGTGTTGTTAACGCGCTGCGTGTGTAGCTCAGAAATGGCGGGACGTACAAGTGATTGACCTCGGGGAAGCATGTAAACGCGGTGCGATTTGCGGTAGAAAACCTGTGACTGCGTCTGATGCGGATGCGTTGCTGCATATCGTGCCTTGCTCATTAGCAGAGTCTCTCTCGATGTCCTGGTTCGTTCATATTTCTTAGAATGATTATTCTGTACTCACCGTTCTACTTTTTTTAGGATTAAGAATGTCTTTACGTCGCTTTCGGACCCGCCGTCGATACACCTAGCTATCACGACTGACGACTCCTCGATTGTGTATTATAAGATCAGCTCTGGAATCGTGAAGCCGTTTGTATAAACCCTACGTGATACTTTGTCTGAGTTTTCTCGACTGCGTACCTCGAAGAACACTTAAACCTCCGACACAACTCTAATTATGAACTGATTGTTTACAGGGTATTAGCACTAAACATATAAGGGGTATTGGCTAGCAAACGTGTCCTTCCACATAATCCTCCCATAGATCAATCAATCAGTCGTTGCAATGCCCTCGCTGTGTTTGTAACACACTGGACATCCCCGATTGATTCTAGCTCTAACCATGACTTCACTACTCGCAAAGAAAAAAGCGGGGTAAGAGAAGGAGTACTCATTAGCTCTACAAAGAAGACAAAGTTAAAGTTGAAATACATACAAAGCAATCTTCCCACTCAACCCACGCCCAGCAGGACCCGCCATCCCAATTCCACGTAAAATCGGATCAGGCTGGTGTGGCAGATCGTCCCCTCCACTTACACACGACGCGTGTACAGTGTGCCGACACAAAAAGAGCAACACAAGCCCTCTTGGTATCTCTTGTAGAGTTTTGGTGCATATCTGACATGACGACTTAGCTACAACACCGCAAAAAAGGAAAATCAATTGTAACGCTAGATCCCGCGAGGTACCTCACTCACCAGTAAGAAAGAACCCACTTGTCTGATCCTTCTGCAGTCGACGAGACAAATCAGAACAATCACCATCGAGGATAGTCTGGCATCCTTCCAATAGAGATATCTGTAGATTGAAATCTTGCAGGATCTTGATCAAGGCGCCTTTTAGCCCAGGAATTTCTAGCCCATTCTTTATACGCCGGATGAGACGAATAGGATTGATTTCTGGGCCGACATTTTCTAGTAGACCACGTATAAAGGCTAGCTCAAAGGTTTTAATGTGAACTTGAGTAGGTGGTAGAGAGAAGGAAGTGATACGGACCTGGTCTCGTCTCGGAATACTTTAACAGATCTTCCCAAAGATCATCATCTGCTTGCTCTTTTGCAAAATCAATTGCCTACAGACTCAAATTAGCTTCTCTGCTGCTACACAGAAGCTTTCACATACCCGATTAACATCTCCAAGTCTCTCAATGATCAGCTTGAGCGCTTTTTTGTTGTCTCCTACTCGACCCAGGAGGAAAACCATCTCCGGAATGAGGTCTCGCTCTTGGCAGACTTTGTATGCCTAGTAAATTCACCAAACTCAGCTTACCCCGGGTCACGCAGTTTGAACAGTGAACTTACCTTCTCCAAATCGTAATCGGTACTAGAACGCAAGAAATCTATCAACCGCGGTTGCGCGTAGTCAGCGTATAACTTGACCTGAATTTTTCGGGAGCGTAAAATAAGTCATAAGAATCCAGTCACAAACAGCGGATAACGTACTTGTAGATCTTGCAAGTCCGTGAATCCAGAAACAAGGTTTGGATCTTTCCCAACCAACGCATCGAGGTACAAAAACAAATACTTTGGTCTTGACTCTAGCTGTTGCACGACCCTCGCGATCTAAACAGACAACCCATCGATTCCGAGCAAGTATTCAACGTAGATCCTCCACTTCGAGCACCAGACACCACTCACAGGAATAGAATGCACATAATTCACCAACAACTTGATAGCCTCGCTATCCCTCTCATCGACTTGTTCTCCATTCTGTCGCCGTTTCTCCATCAACTCGAGATCAAATTCGACCAACAGCAAGACCTGATCTTTGACGTCAGTAAAAAGGTTGTTCTCGCGGATGAGGTCAAAGACGTTTGGACGGCGTAGGCGGAGGAAGAAGGGGAGGGCTTTGCCCGGTTGGCGATTTGCAATATAGCTATTAAAGATAGGACAATTAACATCTGGGATATAAGAAGAATATTTTTTATGAAAAACATACAGCTCTGCTAGTGTTGTCATTAATATGACCGAGTCAGGAGACGAAGTAGATGGAGGCGAAGTCATCTTGGATGATGAAGACGCAGTCTTGTCCAATTCTGCCTGGACAGCAACTATGACCGCTGCAATATCGTATATTTCTCTCGGCCACTCTTTGACGGTTTGCAGAAGCATCTGAGTAAGGAAGGACTTCATATCCAGGGGAACTTACATAAACATAAATGGACGTTGCATACCTCTCGGTCATACGCCAGGAAATACGCTAATATCATTTCGTATACCAGATGATCCAGCCGTGGATGGTCAGTGGGAACGTAAGGGATGATTGCCTGGTAGGAAAAAGGAAATGAATCGGTGACAAGGACGTGCCTCACTAATAAGTGCGTTATACCTGAAGATGTCGCTTCTCTGCAAGAACGAATATCCAATGCTCCCATCTTTTAATATCTCTGGCACACACTTTCGGACAGAGCCTTGCAGCTTTGGTGAATTCACCTAAGAAAAGAATGTCAACTTCAATGTGAGTGAAAGAAAGTCACTACTTACCATGGCTAACTAAGTGCTCCATATACCTCTGCCCAATATCCGACGGATTAATACCAACACCATCCACCTTCATATCCGGCAACTCCCCACCGCCCGCCTCGATCGCCTCGACCTCCTCCAACGCTTCTTCATACCTCATCCTCTCCAGCAACCATGAAACATGATCCAATCGATCGCGCGGCTTCACCAAAATCAGGTCCTTCGGACTGAGTACAATATAACATCTCCCAGGACCATCAACGCCCCCGCCCAAATTCAACTTCGCAGCCAACTCGTCCTCGCCGTCAACAGCAGCCAAGACATAGTCATTACACCCCCACGCCTGAAAGTTCGTCAGGCTCAGTGCGTCCGCTGCCAGCTCCTCGCCCGCACGTGAGATGATGCGTAATTCTGGTCGGTCAGCGGCTTTCCGTGCTTGTTTGGCGCGATCCTCGGTCATCTCATCAAAGAAAGAGGTGTCGGGTGGGCTGTAGGCTACAATAAGGAAGGAGGTTGGAGAGTTCGAATTCTTTTTCGAATGCGAAGCTGATCCGTCGGAGGTGCTTTGAGAAGCTATCGAGGCCGGTCGATGGGTGTCTGGTAGAGTAGAGGACGTGGGCGGATTGGGATGAGGAACGATACCAGCGACCATGCAATCTAGCTGGAATACGGCGGTGATTTCGACGAGAAGGGGGGGAAGATTAGCGGTTTCGGATGTGGTAGTCATTCGCGGTCTTGCTCGTATTCGAGCAACTTTGATATGGTCAGCCCAGGAAATGAGAAGTGTCGAGTCATCTTGCCAATGAAGAGTGCACTTGAACAAATCCGCACGAGGACTTTCCTTTGGCCGGTCAATAAAAGTGATACGCGACTGCGAGACAGTGTCGTAAATCTTGACTCCGAGGTCGTTGGCCCAAGCAATGAGCCGGCCTCGCCATCGTACTTGCCATATTGGACCTTCACCAAGGTGTAGCGTAGTTTCATTGTGGCCTAGCCAACCCTTTTCTCGTAAGACTAGAGTACCTGCCTGACCACCACATACGAATGACCGTGTGCTACGCTTGGCAAAGTTGGGCTCGAGCGCGATAGTACGCATGGGTCGTCGAAGATCGAACGCATAAGATTCTTTGGAAGTAAGAGATATTATCACGACCTGTCCTGAGAAAAGGTACTTGTAAACGAGTCGAATTGACAGAATTTGCAGCGTGATTTACCGTCCATACTAGCTGTAGCAATAAAATCCCCGGTTTCGTCTATACAGATGTCGATGACGGAGGCAAGGTGAGGTTTATATGACTTTGTACGCTTCCCCGAGAGGTCTAAAAGATGCACGAAGCCAGCATGTGTGCCTAATGCCTGGGCCTAGATTGAGATACGGTCACTTAGAATGTCTGTAACGCGTACCATGTACTTCTTTGATACTGCCAATGCTGAACCAGAGTCCTTCTTCAGCAGGTCCGGTATTGCGCCGCCTATTCTCTCGTATTTCAGTGCCGGCTCGTCGTCATCCTCGTCCTCGTCCTCTTCCTCTTCCTCCTCATCTCCGGTGCCATTTTCATCCTGAGATTCAGGATCACTCTCACTTCGCCCTTCATCAGGAGAGCTATCGCGCGGGTCTTCCTCCTCATCTCCGTCTCTCTCCCCATCCGCGTCTGCATCCCCTTCAGAGCTGGGCCCTTCATGTACGTCATTCATCTCGGTCGGACTTTCTGTCATATCATGTTTCTCGTCGCTGCCGTTGATGATGAGCGGTCTACTCGTATCGATGTTCGGTGGCATGAGTTCATGAAGACTGCTACGGGAAGAGATTAATGAGGTAAACGGTTAGTAGTTGGCTGACTAAGCCAATTTTCGCCAAAGTTGAAACAGCCATTCACTGATTCAGAACTGCTTCATCTAAGTGAATCGCAAAGTAAGCATATTCTGTATCTCCATTCCGAATTCTTCATTTCAATATGCAGAAAGTTGCCTTCTGTCCAATTGCAAATCATATTCGAACATGCCCATTAACTTCCTAAATCTTTCCCCTGATGTCCTCCTCGAAATCGCGCACCAATTGCGACTTTCTTTTCCTAAAGAATCCCCGGAGAATACGATAACAAGAGATCTCATGCATCTAGCTTCGTGCTCTCGATTCGTATATTCCGTCATATCTCCCCTAGCTTTCCAAAAGCTCACGTTTACTCGCTACGAGGATGGACGCACCACTCTGCAGGAACTGTGCACTCGGCTTGCAACAGATGAATCATACTCGCCTGTGTGGCTGGGCAGCGTTATACACTGCCGATTCATCCGTTTCACTGATCAGGATTCTGGCTTTCCCTTTGAAACCTATACCAGAGCGTTAGCCAGGTTTTCAAACTTGTTGTCTCTTTCCTTTGAACATTCCACCGTTCCCAAAAATGTCTTTGAGATCATTGGCCCATGCATAAAGCCCCAGTCGCTCGTTCTCTACGAGTCGGACTTCCATGTCGGAGGCTTGTTATTATGCCTGTACAGATTAGTCCGATTCTCAGAAAGTCTTGCAGTTTCGGGTCTGGGAGGTGATATACTTTCGCCAGCGACTCAAATGCATCCCCCGCCGTGTCTGGAGATTCACTATCCTCAAAACGAGCAAACTGTCGCTGGTCTGTGGAATTTCGCAGAGTCGGGAATAGGAGGGGTGTTAACGAAACTCAGCCTTCGTCTGCCATTGGGTCTTATTCCTGGTCTTTTTGATTTTCTCCACCAAACACCTTTTCTTGAATCCTTGGAGATAGCTGAAGTAATCGTTCCAGGCGATGAAGGCAGCAAGGCGGCACTTGTTGGCCTTACGATTAAAAGGCTTCCTTCGAGGTGTCTTCCGCGTCTACGTGGCATTACTATCGTACCCGATTTACTACCCTGCTTTTCCCTTGTGTTACACAAAAACCAAGACATCAGCCATCTCGATCTCACAGGTTATTATTCCGATGATATTCATCGACCTGTGCCTGGGTCAGAATATACTGCTATCACGTTCATCGACTTTAGCTGCTTGGATGGCCCGCTACCAAATATTGTGCAGCTTTCAATTCGAATCGACAGGTTCATGCTGCTTGACCTGCTTCCACACTTCCCAAAGCTTCAGTCGCTTCATCTCATTGATGTAAGCTCGGCAAGCACTTCAGCAAGTTATCTTCGTGTTACTATTCCGGACTTTTTAATAATATTATACTCTTATCGCAGACCTTCATAACTAAACTTGCTGAAAGATGGCCTTCGCGATTCCCTCCTATCACGGATTTTTTCCTCGAATCTATGCCTGAATGGGTGCCGGATATCACTATCATCCCATCTCACAAATATATCTACGGCGAACTGGACTTGAAGTGGCAATTCAATGGTGCTCAAGCAATATCCAATGTCGTGCCATCACTATTGCGCTTTCGGTGTGGTGACGTTGTTCTGTGGACAAGACAGGGCCCCTCCGCTCGATGGACACCGCTCATTGCCGAGGATCGAAAGGAAGAGGTGAAATCCGAAATCCTGAAGGTGACCAGGGAGACCCTCTGGAGATTCACCATTTATGTCTCCGACCATGAACGTTGCATACAGAGCCTCTTCCAAGAAGCCGAAATTCTACCCAATTCAACGTTATCGCGAGTAATGGAGCATTTCAATCGCTAGTCCCAGATTTCCAGATAAAACCTCATCTTAACAAAAAAAACCGAAGGCTTCTCAATGTACACTAATCATAGCTTGGACAAGCCTGAGGAATGTGTAACTTGGCCGCTTTGTTCACAGAAGAAGAATTGAATAAATATACAGAACGCTATGTACAAAAGCCATGGAAAAACGAATAGTCCATACGTATTATTGTATAGTATAAAACAGTACGGTCCACATAATAGGAATCAAAATTTGGAACGAAAAAACTGCTACTGGAACTAGTGAGCTCAATTCAATGGTACTTCAACTGTGTCTCCAACATCATATTCCCCATCATCAATAGAGTGATTGCTTCCCGACCTTTCCTTTTCAACAGGTGGGGGAGGTGGAACCTCTATACTCGATGGTGTAACTACCCTAGCCTGAGACGCATCCTCCTGGTTGATAGCCTGCTGCACTGGTAGAACAGGAGGAGACGGTTTCTTCTCAGTAACTGGCGAAGTAGCAGGAGAGGGGAACTTGAAATGACGGTCCATCGTCCCACTTCTGCTTTTCCGTTTCGCAGCAATGGAAGTAGACCCCTCGCTGCTGGATGATTTCTCCAATTGAACCTCCTGCTCGTCTGTGTCGGTCACTGGCTTTTGGTCCGCAGCTGCTATGGCTGCATTTTCAGATTCAGACTTTGCGGGCTCTTCTGGTATAGGTGCAGGACTGGGGGGTTGATTGATGAATGCTGAGTGAGTGGCAGGAGGGCTCGTAGACGTTTTGCGGGCAGGCGCAGGCATGGACGCGCGGTTTGAAGTGGGGCTACGGTTTGTCTGATTTTGAGGGGAGGAAGACGAGCGTGGTATTGATGCCTGGGACATCGATTGAGGCCGGAAGGAATGTGTAGAGGTCGTGGGTTCTGCACCCAAATAGTAAGCTGCAATAGCAACCATCCTGTTGGCGAAAAATGTTAGACGGCGAGGTAAATCTCTAAGGAAAACAAAGACACACTTCTTTTCAGAATGACAAGCTAGAATCCAATGAGGAGTTACGACTGGTATGCTGAGTTGTAGAGCGCGCTGGTACTCCACTCCAGGTGCTCCTCCAGTGCCTCCACTTGCTTGAGCGCCATTAGGCGTTACAGCAGGTGTTGTACATACGAAATGCGTTGTATCAATCTGGATCTTGTCGCTCCATTTGGCCCGCATCTCCCTCAGTGCCATCTTTGCATTCTCCAGCAATACCTCATCCTGTACATTACCAAAGCAGACGGATATGCCTGAGGTATCCGTCATTGTGTGTGTACGCACACGAATGAGGTTTGATGGGTAGGTGCCAGCTGTCGTACGAAGGATGAGTTGGAAAGTGTACTCTGTGTTGATGTCCAGGCCGGAAAGCTTCGTGGAAGTATTCGACAATGGGGAAGGAATTGCGGCGAGACGCTGTCCATTGCGATATATATCTAAGGAGCGTAACTTGGCAGTAGCAAGATTTATCGACGGCCACTCGAGAGTCACTGATGTTTGTGTCACATTTCGGAGCTACGTATCATGGTCAGACCAGCACCGGAGCAAGTTAAAAGTGTACTACACACCTGAAGTTTTGGAGGTTCCGGCGTCTCCACTCCAAACATATCAACTATATCTCTCTGCAACGCCCAAAATTCTGAGTCGCGTCGTTTCTCCTCGACATGGTTTTGATGAACAGCAATGTTCACTATTGATCCAGTCGTGGCACCTGGAGGCAGCAATATCGAAGGAAATTCTATCAAATGAGCTCGTTCGCCCAAAAGAATCTTTCAAAATTGTCAGACTTGTCAGACTTGAAGGAACTGTTAGAACGCGTGAAGACCCTTACAGCCATGCCAGCATCTAAAGGTTGATTAAATACGTGTACCTGGGAGGTCACAATTCACTAACCTAGTTTTCCAACAGTAAAAGTGAAGCTCTCCTGCTTGTCCATCTTGTTTTATGCGCGCAACCGCTGCTGTACTGAGCAGTATGTAGACTTTGAGTCGAGGGTATAAGAAGAAAGGAGAAAAAGGAAACTTGTTCACGCGACCTGGATATAGGCTTTGCCCCCTGCCTCGGCCCTTCTGTTGATCAGCTTTACTTCTGAGCCGACGGACACTGGAGCATGCAGGCCCGACGGGAGGTGAAAATCCCAACGGAAATAGATCATTTCAACTCTTGAGAACTGACGTTCTAATCAATTACCGTTGGTTCGGCTTGAGACGTGTTGTATAAAATGCTCTGAGGAGGTACATATTCCACTTCTGTGACCCTCCGACAGAGGTATTCCTTGTCTCTTACTCCTAAGGCTTTGTTTGAGACTCTGCACTGATTTTCTTGATGGGACAATATCAATTCAAGCATCCATGAACTCGAACTGGAAGTCGCGGTGCACCGACGATGTAAGCTTCATCTCTGCTAGATATTACAAACGTACTAACTAATGATACAAAGATTACACCAAGTTGTACACATTATGGTAGAGCATCAAGACAGAGGAGGGTGTGATAAGAAGGTACAAAGTTCGATCTCTATCCAGAATATCATTGATGAAGGATCTCCTGAGTGGGCTGGTAGGAATTTTCTGCAAACAGATCACTCCATAATGCGGCTTCTTGGAAAAAATCAGGGTTTAGCCAATACATATCTGGGCCCGTCAGCTGTGCACCAGAAAATTGTCTAGGGTCAGGCTGTTGTTGTGTTGGCAGAGCATGCTCGGGAGTCGGTCCCTGATGAGCAGCATACGTGTATGATGAAGTAGGTGAGTTACTCGTTGTACTTGATGGAGGCGTGTGTATCGGTGGCTCGTGGAAAGGTAGGTAAGGGACAGCCCCAACATCGTTCTGGCCGCTCTGAAGCGCAGTCAGTTTGTCCTGCCACAAACCAACCATGGCCTCAATCAGAGCAGCGCACCTCCGGGGCGCAGAATCAGGGGAGCAAGCTGCGGTGTTCAGAAGCAAGACACTCTTGCACAAGAGCTTCTCGCTCGAGCCTGGAAGGTCTACACCGATACCTTGTGCGACAAGGAACATCGAGCCGACGATATAGCTAGCGGCGAAGCCGATCATGTTGAAAATATGGTCGGGCGCTGTCCCAAGTAGCCGAGTGTCCATCTCGAGAAGTGTCACAATGATGGCTTCGGCAAGTTGTAATGCCTCTTTCCCCCATGCAATGATAATGCGAAGACCACGAGGACGGACTTCACGAAACCAATAAGGATTGCAATCCCCGGTTTTAAGATAGTGCATACGGGCTGTGTACGATGCATGGTAAAGAACCAGCAACCGACAGGAACGCATCGTAATGTTGAGCATACTGAAATAGAACTGATCAAAATCCGCGACCACTGTTGGCGTCTACATATAAATAACAATGAAAGGAGGTTTCACGATGAAGATGCGTACCACCCAAGGGTAAGATGATTCTTTGTACCCGCGACAGATTTGCGAAAACGTGACTGAATCCGTCATACCACGCATCCAGATCCTGAGGATCAAGCGAAGGGAATTGCATGCCCATTGCAGCTTCCGTAAAATCAAATAGCTCGCCCATTAATCTCAATCGTAAATCACGGCCTGTATACAGGTCCGATGGAAGATTTGCGGACAGGGGAAATATTTCGAGATATGAGGTCGACCTCTTCGACAAGGCATTACGACCACTACCGATACATAGCCTTCGAAGTAACGATAAGCCTACGCAGCGAGGTAGATAAAGATATTGAGTTACGTACATAGATTCAGCATTCGTGAGAGCCAACCACTGTAAAGGATACAATGCATTCAAGATAAGTGCAATTCACATTCATAAGAAACGAGATACTTACAAGGCGTGTCTTGTTCAGCGTATCGAACCAATCTGTTTCATTTACCAGCTCTCCCTTCCCCCTGGCAAGTCGAAGGACCGTCATTTGATCGAAAGCTTCATTTAAACGCATGTTCAAAGCCATGCTGACTGCAGAGGCAATTAACAATCGACCGTCCCTAAAATCCTCTGCGGCTCCACAGACAGGTGCCCATAATGACAGGATAAGGAGAGCTTGAATCGACTCTAGGGATTTCGAACGCCGCGATTGAAAAATAATTTTAGCGATAGCCTCTTCAGTGACGTTCTGTAGTCTCGGAGCGACAAGTGACCGAGTAGTATCGTCGAGGTGTCGTGAAGCTATAGTGCAACAGACAAGATCAAGAAGCGGATTATGCGACTCGCGTAGTGGTGTGAAACTGAGCCACGGAGAATATTTCTGTGTGAATCTGAGCCGTCAGATACAATGTTAGTGCGGTGGTGAATCGAAAAGAAGATTGCTATCACGGACATTTCTAACAGACGATCAATTTGGTCCTGGGATAGAATATTCTGGAGACTATCGTTGGGCACTGGGGGAAGCAGAGGTGGCATGGATCTGGATGAATTCAATGAATGTTTCGAAAGCTCCTGTATGGCTTCGAAGGGTGCAGACCAGTCCAGCCGTCCTGTAGGAACCTGAAGAAAATCCCATATCTTGTGAGGTCTCTGAACGAAGGCGTCTGGATGTATGTGTCCAGGAAGACTTCCAAAGGTATTTTGGGGAGAGGAGGATGAGGAAGAGGCGCCTGCAATGGACGTCTCCCCGCGTATGCCCCGTGTATTTAGAGCCTGTTCCAACGTTCTTGGAGTTTCAGTTTCTTTTGGACCAATTCCGTGCGCAGCTTCAAATATACTCCTATCCATGTCCTGGTAGGAGCATTGTATTTCGAGGACCTTTCAACACTGGTCAGAAACCAAGAATATAAAGGGGCGTGCAAGTCATACCTTGCAACGATGACATCGTATTATCTCCTGGTCCAAACCATCGAGGATTTCACATCGTGTTTTGTGCTTGCGACACGACGCGCATGCCTGCACGGACTTGGGGCGTTTCGGGCCTCTCAAAGTGGAAGATGAAGGACCAGTCGCGTCTCTATTTCGCTTCTGAGACATGAAGTAAATTGGAAGATGAAATGAAGAAAGTGGTGAACGAGGGACGCTTTAAGACTGGCCAGAAACAGCCCTGAGCCTCTTAAATTCATTGTTATGTCTGTTAGCTCGGCAAGATGCATAGCCCTGTCTGTGACGAAGGGAGAATGACATAATACTGATGGATGCCATCTCTTCCCGTCCTTCATCACCGCAGGTCGATAGCGAACAATTGCTCGATGCTCTCATTGCTCAGTTGCTCGAGCAGCCTGATCGCGAGCAAGTGGGCTCAGAATTAGAGGGTACGAGCGGCTTGTGCGTGTACCTTATGTTTCAGCATCTGGAAAAACTTCGATGTCTATAGTGCTTAAGTCAATCTACGGAGACCATGCTGTACGGGTTTGGCAGGCTGGCGATTTCTACGGAGGTCTACGGTACGAAGTCGAGTTAGAGCAAGTATCTTCGTTTTCTGCCATTGACATGTCAGATGGTAATCATTGATCTGTTAACAGCTTTCCATCCCCGTATGAGGAAGTGAGAATCAAAGTGTTGATTTCTTTACCCTCCACATATCCTGCAGAATCACCTCCGCAGCTCCAGCTTCTCTCACGGTATATTGGCGCATTCAGCGTTGATTCAGATTTGTTTGGATCGATATTGAGGACCTTCATTTCCTCAACGGGTGTGGAATGGGCTAAAGACACCGTGTGTGTATTTGATGGTCTACAAGACATCCTGGATCGCTGCGTCAAGTGGTATGAAGAACGTCTCAGTGCAGAGAAAGCTGGCCAGCTTATCTTCGAAGATGCGCGAGAAAACGCTCATGCCGGCGGTTCTGAATCTAGTAGAACAGACACGCCGACATCTAGAGAATCTGTACGGAATCTGCCAGTGGACACAGCACTGCCTGCTGGAATCCAAATTTTTGAAGCGGAACCGATCTTGGACAGGAAAAGTTCATTCGTTGGACGGGCCTGTGCAATATCCGACCCTGCTCAGGTGGGTTTTTGGTAGTTTCTCCGTTGTTCCGCACGTGCTTGCAATGCCACGATATCTTCTGAATTCAGATCTTTAGGTTCCAGTCATCTTGACACATCTATCCTCAGACCGCCGAATATCCCGGGCGGCACATCCAATAATCAACGCTTGGCGATGTCAAGTCGGTAATATTCTGCACCAAGGTCGATTTTTCCGAATTCCCGTTCAATGAAACCTACTTACCTGTCATCCAACCTAGACAACGACGACGATGGTGAAACTGCCGCCGGGGGACGCCTTGCTCATCTATTACAGATCCTTGTGGGTGTATTTGTTTCACTCCATACTATGAGATGCATATTGATGCATTTTTCCGCCTGCAGGACCTCGACAATGTACTTGTGGTAGTGACTCGTTACTTTGGAGGAATCCATTTAGGGCCGGACAGGTTCAAGCACATCAATCAAGCAGCTCGAAATGCGTTGGACATAGGTGGCTTCTTAGATTCCAACGAAGATAGGAAAACAAACGCTCGAGGAAGAAAGAAGCGATGATCTGCTCTTCCTTATTTCCGTCCGAGCGCTCACGATACTACATAGATGTAGATGTAAGAATGATTGAATACACAAACTTGGACACGCGTTCTTTCCAGATATTATCATCTAAGTGACACGACAAGCGCCCATGATGTTTATGTGGCGTTTAGCGCCCGCCAACGTTATGCTCTTGCTTTACAACTACCATCATGTCTTCCGCCGTCTCCACTCTCACGTCTTTAATGGGGCTACAACTCTTCACTCGCCTCTTTACATTCCTTTTAAATCAAGCCTTATTTCGTATGGCCTCTCCGAAAGCTTACGGCGTCGCTGCAATTCAATTCGAACTTGTAATTAGCACGATTCTCTTCCTGAGTCGTGAGGGTGTACGGGGCGCTTTAATACGCGTCAAACCTGTCAACGAAACACAACAGAGACATATAAAAGAGAATGAGTCGAGCACAAGGAGTAAAGACGAGAGCAAAGTAGGCCCAGTCGTTCCAGAAAATACTGCAATGAATGTCGCCTTTGTCCCTATCATCATTGGAATCCCTCTCGCTATCGCCACTTCCTTGTTATACGCGAATTCAGCTAGCCTGGAGACTCAAACACAAAGCCACTTCAAGCTGGCTGTCACTGTCTATGGATTGGCTGCGATAATGGAGCTATTGGCTGAGCCAATGCACAATATGTATGTATGTGCATCCCAAATACAAGCTTATCTCTCTTTTGATTCTGACAATTCCTGTAAGGGCTATGACAGGACACCAAACACACATTCGAGTACACGCTGAGGGAGTCGGTATTACCTGTAAAACTCTTGTGACATTCTTTGTCCTTCTTTACGACTCCAGCAAAGGAAGCGGCGACTTGGCCCTTATGGCTTTTGCGTTGGGCCAGTTATCCTACGGCTCTTGTGTCTTCATTGTCTACCTCACTCGCTACCGTCAAAGAGTTTTCAGTCAGATTACACCTGATTTGTCTGGGTAAGTGCATAATGTTCTCGTTTGTGGGTCACCCATTTACAAGAAGACGCAGAAGATACTTTGATAAGGAAACCTTGTCACTATCAATGACTATGACATCTCAATCCGTGGTCAAGCATTTCCTCACTGAAGGCGACAAATTTATCTTGTCTTGGTTCAGTCCGCTGCAAGATCAGGGCGGATATGCTCTTGCTGTGAATTATGGCACGTCTTTTTACCATTTCCTTTTTTCATCACTCACTTACTCTACTCAGGCTCACTCATCGCTCGAATTGTGTTCCAGCCAATAGAAGAAACACTCCGCTTGTTCTTCTCACAAACTCTCGCGCATGTTACATCTTCCTCCGCTAATAGCACGGAGAACAATAACCAGGACAGCATTGACCCTTCGCAGCACCGTCCTGCCCTGTCCGCAGCTGCTCGTGCTTTGATGTTACTATTACAAATCCAAACCACCGGGTCGATTTTTGTCATCGTTTTTGGATCAAACTATATATCTCTTGTATTGAACCTTTTACTACCGGCGCAGTATCTCAAGACCAGTGCCCCAGAGGTACTGAAAGCGTGGATATGGTATATTCCGGTACTGGCTGTCAATGGAGGGCTTGAAGCTTTCCTGGCAAGCGTCGCTTCAACACGAGATGTTAACAGACAAAGTCGGTGCGTTATCAGTTCAAAATAACACATTCATATGCCAATGGTAGTATAAACAGATGGATGGTCCTATTCTCGATCTTATACATATGCTCCGCAATAGGCCTGTACAAGCTACAACTAGGTGATGCAGCGCTAGTATACGCCAACATCATCAACCTGTCCGCACGAATTATGTACGCAATGCGGTTCAGTTCAACATTCTTTGTACTCCACCAGGCGAAAGGCTTGTTGGATTGGAGAGATACACTGCCATCCTGGAAGCTCGTCCTGGCACTTCTTGCTTCGGTAATGGCGATTAGGGCAAGCGAGTCGTCGACAGGTGCAACTTCTATAGTTCAAATGGAGGGTCGAAGAGGGGTGTTGAGGCGTCCTGTATTGCTTCATGTGGGTATAGGCGGAGCTCTTGCGTTGATGTGTCTGGCCCTATGGGGATGGACCGCAAGGAGGTATCTCTCGATACCTAAAATCTGGAAAAGAAAGGCTGCATGAATAGTTGGAAAGGGTGGTATATAATTACATGAATGGAACCGTACAGAAGAGATACTTACCTACCCTGACCCGCTACCCGTAAGCCATCGCTCATAATTGTAGGTGACGGGAAGAGGGTCCCTCCGAGAGCCGCTTTCGAAGTACTGTATCGACCCGTGTTCTACGTAGAGAATGTATTCCTTGGGGATTTCCTCGACCCAATCAGACGTTTCACCACTTGCAGTTCGAACGGCATTTGCGTAGACTTCTAAATCTTTGCGCTCGCCTCCATCAAAGCGAGCATCAAGCAATTCCTGACATTGGTCGATATATCTAGAACCAGTTCAGATTTTTGACATATATGAAGACAAGATCACGCTAACCCTTGATATTCTGCTTCTTCTTCTTCAGAAACCACAGGGTCCAGCAATTGGTTAGCGACAGCTTCTGTCGAATGCCGGTCTATTTCAGGTTCCGCGGTGACCCGCCGTGCTTCAGACCCCGTGATGGGTTTTCCGTGCGTCTTGCTGGCAGGGGTTGTCGGGTGTGAGCTTATCCAGCGTCTGACTCCCTGGACGACCCTGTGGAATGAAACATCAAGGACTGAGGAGCAGTAAGTATTCAAATTTACAATCTTACCCAGTACTTTGATGCCTTGAAATCCCGCGAGTCTCAAAAGGGCTGTAATTCATATCCTTTGCAGTTTTGCTTATAGAGCTATCAGCAAAATTTAACGGTCAAATCTGTCATGGAACGTACCCTGGCAGCTTCAGAGTACTGTTCATAGAATAAGCGAAATGCTTCATGAGTGACGTGAATAGCAAAGGTCGGTAATATTCGGTCCAAAATTCACTCTTCGTCCTTGCAAATTCTTGTAGTTTCTCGTTACAATCGTTGATGACATAGGCTGGTTCTAAATTCTCTTCGTGAAACCATTTCCGATAACCGCCTCGAATAGGTGGAAGAGCGATCGCTCTTTCTTTAGTAATTCCCAAGAACAGGTTGATTGCAGCCTGTTTATCGGCGTCTAATCTTTTGTGAGCAAGTGAATAAGATCAAAGAGAGTGCGACTTTACCAAGTAACGAATTAGTGTAGAAACGCCGAATGTTTTCAATGATATCTCGAGAATGACTATTCCAATGTGGCATCCGTCGATATGTTTCTACCCGGTTTACAAGAGCACTACCCGTATATTGAAGAGCAATTGCTAAGGACGACGTCAATGTGCATCTTTGAGCACGAAGGGTTATGCAAAGCTTACTATCTCCATGATCGTGATACATCTCAGTCAACATGTTGACTGCGTCAGAGTCAAAAGCTAGATTTGGGTTTTCAACGACACCCAGAGCATACAGCTGGTGTCCGAAGGCTCTCTTTCCAAACACGAATTGTGCCGCATTCGTCCGGTCAAGACAATCAACACAATTTGTCCGACAGACACCGTTTTGTAAAGAGATAGTATTTCGCCAGGCTTGCTCATCACTAGTTCGTCTATTCATTAGCTCCGACAACCTTGACATGAAGCATCAAACTCACTGCTTCTCATCTTCGTGCTGAAGCCAATGGTAATACGGTTCTGGACCCGAATGGAAGAAGCCAGTCTGCTGAATTGATTCTTCCGCAAGATCTTCCAGGTAGCTAATGACATCTTGAGTTTTTCTGCATTCGTTCAGGGTGAATTAGAGAATTAGAACAAAAAGAACAGACATTGAGTCTGCACGCACTCCTTGTAGGCTCGTGACATGTCCCAAGGGCAGTAGATCATCTTCTTGTCTTCAGGAAGGAACTGGTTCAGGTATCGCACACATTGCGTATATTCGTCCAACAGTTTCGACTCTCGAGGGACCGGCTCTCGTCTCTTTATCAGGTTTAGGATGGTGATGGGCGCGCCATACCGCTTGAATAGATCGTCGAAGTGTCGCGCAGCCGCCGTATAGTAAGGATCCACGACATTGACTGAGAAGGATAATGTATAATCGTGTTCAAAAGCGCGTGTTTGCATGCTTACTTTCAATTGGTGGCTTTGGTGTCATTCCAGCGCTCTCTTGAGACCAGTATACGGGTATACTACCTCGATACTGAGAATCACTCCATGATTAGCCACTATAAGGCCCATCATT
>JH814842.1:0-28769 GCA_000296255.1 Omphalotus olearius VT 653.13
GAGGCTAAGTACGAATCTAATTCTCAAGGAGGACTAGATCAAAGCTAAAGAGAAACTACCCTAAAAGAAGTCTATATATATATAGAAAGAGTCCTACGCTCTATGCCCTAAACCCTGGGCTACAACCTTTGACTTACTACTGTGTGTTTGATGTGTGTACAGACATAAGTAATACATGAGTTCGATCCCCTCAAGTACTACATGTGTGATCATTGATCTCTGATCACTATGCGATATATGTGTGTAGTTAATATATTCCTAGATCTAGTGTTATAGATACTATCTACTGATAATAAAAGTGTCTAGATGTGCAAACAACTGATTAGATTCAAAGATAAGATATGGAAAAGTTTTTGTTCGTAATACCTTAGTCTTTCACACTTGTATTGGTGTGATTCTAAGGTCAATACTTATGTTTGGTTTTACAACTCTGCCAATCAATATCTGGTTATACATACCCTGAGCCAATGAGTAAGCCACGTTCTGAGGTCTTGACAGCTCACTGACTGCCACTGAGAATGGGAGAAAATAGTTGTAGTGTCTCATTTCTGTTTTCACATATGTAGCCAGTGTAAGGACTAAATATATGCAGCCAAACACTTGCATTACTGCATTCAAGTAGGTCATATGTATGTGCTTTTCCAGGTCCATGTATCTGTCACCAATGACATTTACCTCCTGTTGAAGACACATATAGATCTTGGGATTGGAAAGGAGAAAATAGAACAAGAGAGTAGAAATGGTGAAGGTAGAGTCAGAGTCTGCTAACATTGCAAGGCCAGCTTCATATGGGTTCTGTTAGCTGAAGGTAAGGTATTTCAATCAGAATACTCTGACCATCACCTCTGACTAGACTAAGTTCTGGTTTTGTGTCTGTATTTGCTTCATCTAGCTAAAGAAGGCATGCTAAATCATCTGGGTATACCCTTGTCAGATGTAGGACTTACAATATAATAGAAAAGATCTCTTTGCTATGACCCAAGCTGCATTCTTTTAGCAACCCTGTGGAATGCATCCTCCCAAAGAGCTTTCATATCAGTGTAAATGGCTTGTGGCAAGTGGAACATCATCACGCCAAGCCATGGTACTTGTGACATAAATACAGCCCTTCTATTTGCATGTCAATCTCAGTATGAGAAGACAATCTAAGGAGCCTGTCACACCTGACATGATCACCTTGGAGTAAGAGAAAATGAACTAACCTTAAACCTATC
Organism: Omphalotus olearius VT 653.13; assembly: GCA_000296255.1. Classification (NCBI taxonomy): domain Eukaryota; kingdom Fungi; phylum Basidiomycota; class Agaricomycetes; order Agaricales; family Omphalotaceae; genus Omphalotus; species Omphalotus olearius. The sequence continues at coordinate 1,215 of JH814842.1, forward strand.
TTGATGACAGTCTAAATGCCCATTTTATCACCATCTCTCATCATATGAGAACCTCCACTAAACCTATATATGACTTTAAAAAAGTGAAATGTAGCATAAAGATTTATACGAATGCAAAATTGGTCATCAAGTCAAATCATCAAATCAGAAATCAGAACAAGAGTGCACTGAGGAGGCACACACACACGTAGAGTAAGACATCCACTGTGTAAAATCAACAGGGTTGGTTGCATGTTTCTCCAATTGTTCTATTAGCTCAGAGGTTCTTTGCAGAACCAAGGGCTCATAAACTTTCAATGCTGTACTGTTGAATGCAAGACTCCAGGGTTGCCTTCAACACTGATGCTCCTTTATAGACTGAATTGATATCAGCAAATGATGGGCATAATCTATGACCCAACTGTCCCAATCTACATTCAGTCATAAGACAATTGAAGATCATAGTAGAGAAGAGAAAAAGCTTTACAAGGTCCTTTTGGCAGTCCTCAGAGGTGCACTAGACTGTAGGGATGCATGTATTACCAATTTGAACCACATCACCATACTTTTCATGCAGCTTTCATAGATACAGATGATTTTTACCTCTGTAAAATGAAAATGTGAGTTGAAACTTGGACACTTTGCATAACTGTAGCGGGGCAGGGAAATTGGCAAGCGGATGCAAGGGAGAAAGCTGATATCCAAGTATGCATATGAAGATAGTAGTGAAGTAAGTTCCAAATGAATAGAACACAGCTGAGCCCAAGGTCTTGCAATGTGACATAAATAGTAGTGACAGAGAGGCTGGCACCACCAAAAGCAAATAAAGTAAATTGACACCTTTGCTAGTCTGGGTTTGTTTAATGACGACATAGGTCATCTATATGACTGTGGCATTAGCACAACATGCTCACTGCATTCAAGCTTTTGGCTCACCAGTCCAGCTGCGGCAGTTACACAGAAAGCATCCCGGAAAGAGAGACGAGGCGATAAGTCCATTGCGAGCTGCCGCCGTCAGAATCAGATACAGAGTAAAGAAGGATTTTATATCAATTCAGAAGTTCGACGTCTTGGCTTGGCTCTGTGAGAGCCGGGGGCGATCCCTCATCAATGAGTTTCTTGTAAGTAGCCGAGATATATATATCATCTTATAATAAGCAGTATCGTTCGAATATCGACACCGTAAAATCGTTGCGATTGTGAATTGGGAAATGAATTACAAAAGTCTTAGCGTCACGCGTCACGCGTCACACTTCAATCTTCGTCTGCTCCTTTCTGCTACTTTTCTGCTCCTAGAACTAAACACCATGGGTAATGATGGAGGAAGTATTCCGGATCGTCGAGACTTGGTGAGGAGCAAGCCAAAGGTGCGTTCTTGTCGACCTGGATGAAATATTCTTAACTTTACGTCCTCAGGCGGAGCAAGCAGATAAAGCGAATCAGACCCGGGCTCGGTGGTTCTTTTGTGCCCTTTCCAAGGTATCTTTGTTTGAACCGCGGCTGGCTGTATACTTATACTTTCTACCAGCGTCCTTTACTGGAACCTATCGTGTCGTGTGCTCTCGGCAAGTTGTACAATAAAGACTCAATATTGGAATATTTGCTGGACAAATCAGCATACGGAGACGGCGAAAGGATATGTGGTCACATACGGTCCTTAAAAGTGCGTATTCGAAATATGTCAATTGAAGCTGCATATTGATGGTCTTCCAGGACGTGAAGACGTTGAAGCTGACCCATAATACTGCCCCTCCTTCCACCACCTCTGAACTCACTAATCGAGCTCCTTTCGTATGTCCTCTCAATCTCAAGGAGATGAATGGTGTACAGCCCTTTGTCTACATCTCAACCTGTGGGTGCACGTTTTCGCAGGCGGGTCTGAAGACAGTCACAAGTGTCTCCTCTTCGTCTAAGGATACAGAAGGTGACAACAAGGACAAAGACGTTCAATTGGATTTATGTCCCCAATGCGCTACAAAATTCTCTAAACATGACGACGTTATTCTCCTGAATCCACCTCCGGAGGAGGAGGAGAGGATGCGTACAGCCATGGAGAAGCGGCGATCACTCGAGCCCATGAAGAAATCCAAGAAACGAAAGAATACTTCACCGGCTGAAGATTCAGAGCCAGCTAGTAAGAAGAAGGCTGGTTCTGGATCCAGTATGAATCCAAGTATCGCTGCTGCTAGTCGCGCCGTAGTTAGTAGTCTTGCGATAGAGGAAGCCAAGAGGAAGGCAAACATGAGTGATGCCGTAAAATCATTGTATGGCGACGGAAAAGAGAGGAAACAAACGTTTATGACCATGGGCACGTTTACACGGGTGAGTATAAGCCTCTGCATTCATCTTTGAGCTGTTCATTTAATTGCACCTTTAGTATGCTTAATAGATTGATACCCTGTAATATTACAGCTATTCCAGCAGTGTGTAAACTTATTGTACTCGAATACTCAAAGTTGAGGCTCTCCAGAATCAATCTAGGAGTCGTGAAACGACAATTTGCTTTGCAGCACAAGATTAAACGGTGTGTAAATGTTAGAATTTATACAATTGTACCTCTCTTCAACTCGCCTTGAAGATTTCTGGCCAGATCCTTCTCAAGTCCTCTAGCTCGCCGACAACTGCGATATCGCTGTCGTCCGCTCCGGGTTGCTTCAAGTTTGAGATTTCCTGCACCTTTCCGCCCTCAACGTGCTCTAAACCCCGTTCACAGAAGTGGACGCAATGGCCCCATCCGAGTTCCTTAGCAGCCTCAACATTTCGTATATTATCGTCGATGAAATAGCATTTGGATGGGTCAGAGACGTTTGCTACTTCCATTGCCTAGAACAAAGTTAGGACGTAAACTGTTGAACTGTTGAATGCATTTAATACTCCAAGAACCTTTTGATAAAACTTCGCATCCGGTTTACTCGTTAGGTCCTTTGCTGCGTAGTCGCAATAAACGAGCCCTTCAAATTGGTCGTTTAGATTTAGTATGCGGAGTACCCTTTCAGCGTGCTAGACGACATGTAAGGTCCAGCAGACCAATAGGTTGATAAGTGATACATACCACACGATATGCATTGGTCAACGCCCATACGTGGACTTTGGATCGGTCTATGTCTTCAAAGAGCTTGCGGTGGGTGGGTTTGGGTTTGATCATTTCTTCTAGAGGAAGCGATTGGTCGCATTTACGATCGAAGTCTAAAGGATCTAAGAAAGTTCAGACCAGTCTTGAAAGAATATCATCATAGGAGCTTACCTACGCCATTATAGCGAACGAGGCCTGCAAGTGCAAGTCCGTATTGGGTGTAATACTTGAGATGAAGCTCTGATGCTTCCTCGTCGCTCATACCGAGGGTCACAAAATAATCTATCCAACAGAAACAGATGAAGCCGGATTTCGATGGGAGAAGAATATGGCGCACCATGTATCTTAACTCCCATAGCTTGGGAGATCTTAGCACTAGCAGAATACAGGGTGTTATCGATGTCAAACCAGACAATAGGACGCTCATCTTGGACATGATCAGCTTGACATTATGAGTGAGCTATGCGTGCAATCACCTTGAGCAGATGCAGACATCGTTGAGGGAGGCGAGCAGGCTGCCTGCCTCGTTGCATCTCCAAAAGTCCCCATGTCGACGCCGGCGGCTACCCCCTCAGGTCGCAAGCTGTCGCAAGGTGATACGGCCGGAGCCACGGAGGTTACGGAGGGTCACGGCCGGTGCGGATCACGTTTAGACAGATATGTCCGTGGAAATATCAAACTAAAACGGGCGTGAGAGGAAGTGTTCGGCATTCCCCGTAAAACTGTGAAGCTATCAAGCCACCGGCCTTGTAAGGACATATTCACATTATCATCGGCAACGGCCCAGACGACCTCAAGAACAAGGTATACTCGACGTTCACGCTATCGTTCTTCGCTGATTTCATTCAAACACCTACAGATGGCCAGAAGCAAAGAACTAGTCCCTGGCATCGGACGCCTCTCTCGCTCCCAAGTGGCCGCTCGTCGCGGTCTCTTCAAGGGACTCAAAAAATCCGAAAAGCCCGCTGTAGAGCCCACCCCGGAGACTGTCGAGAAGACTGTCGGTGGTGAAAAGAACGGTGGCAAGCGTCTTGTTCCTACCTCGAAAGCTCCCAGATTCTACCCCGCAGAAGACGTCCGCCAGCCCAAGAAAAGCCGTAAAACCGCCAAACCCACACAACTTCGTTCTTCGATAACCCCTGGCACCGTCTTGATTTTGTTGGCTGGCAGATTCAGAGGGAAGCGTGTCGTGTTCTTGAAGCAGTTGGAGAGTGGTCTGTTACTGGTTACAGGTCCATTCAAGATCAACGGTGTCCCTTTGCGCAGGGTCAACCAGGCATATGTTATCGCCACCTCTACCAAGGTTGAGCTCGAGGGTTTTAAGGTGAACTCATTCCTTATGTTGCTCAGGATACATTACTCATGCGCTAGATTAGCTTTCAGAGGAGCTGAACGATGCCTTCTTTGCCAAATCTGCTACGAAGGGCTCCAAGTCTGCAGAGGAGGAGTTCTTCGCTGATGGCAAACCCAAAGAGAAAGAGGCCTTCCCTGCTTCCAAGGCTGCTCTCCAGAAAGAAGTTGATGCTGCGCTCACCTCAGCCATAAAGAAGGTGGAAAACCTTGGAAAATATCTCAATTCGTCCTGGGGTCTGTCCAAAGGTCAATACCCTCACCAGATTGTATTCTGAGCGCGGAATGGGCTGGGTGATTGGCTTACGGGTTGACACGCTGAGGGACGGGGGCGCAGATGTTGGGTTGGTAGGATTTATGATGCCATGCCTTTATACTGCATATGAATATTCTTTATTTCCTACTACGCGCGAGATATGTTTCCTTTTGCCCAGTGAGCAGGTTGTTGGTTCAAAGAGCGAATAGACAATTCTTCATTGGCACAGAAAATGCTGCAGTATTTAGACGGTGGGGATGATCGACGAATGGGGAAATACATGCTTGCTTGTCGCGGTCTTCGTCTGGGACGCTCACCATTGTCCTTGGGCAGCCTTCGCTATGGCGTGAAAAGTACGGTGAAAACACCATCGAATAAACGGTACTTTATTCAAAATTTAAACAACGAATTCTTCGATCTCTCTCTCGCTCTTCCGTACCCCCTAGACTGGCCTGCTTATACCGCAACAATCATCTTAGCGACAGTAGTTGCGCGTTTTGCTGTTCTTCCAGCAACGCTCTGGGTACGTGTTTACATACAATTCTGATCATACGAAATTTAAGCCCTGTAACAGGCGCATAGACGTCAGATTCGCTATGAGCAGCATGTACTGCCATTGATAGAGGAATTGAAACCGAAAGTGATACATGAGCAGGCCCTTGCCATGAAAAAAGAAGGCCTACTTGAAGACAAAGCGAACCGGCATATAATTCACTCCAAACGATGTAAAGCGATTGTAAGTGGTACAGATTCGGTCTCAACTCCCTGTAAATGAAAATTTTTCTAGCTCTCCGCCCGAGAAACAGAGCTCTGCAAGGAATTCAAATGCGGACGAGGTGCCACTAGTTATGTACCTCCGCTCTCTCAACTACCCGTGTTCGTGGTCATGACCACGATGTTCGCTCGAATGGCCGTCGATCCTACCTCCCCTCTCGATTCTGAAAGCTTCTTGACCCTAACATCGCTGGCGCATCCTGACCCGACCATGAGTCTGCCTGTAGCGCTCGGTTTGATCACTATGGCCAATGTAGAGTCTAGCACTTGGGTTCTGAATGCCGCTGAGAAAGAAGAACTTAGAGACTCTGAAGAACGGAAGGCCAAGATGGCGAAGGAGAAGGGTGCTTTCCGCATAGCACCTGACAAGGCAATCAAGTCGACCATGAGAGTGTTCGCTGTATTTCGTATCTATCTAGCTGCTATTGCACCTGGTGTGAGTTGGGTCATTTGGCATTACACTGCGTCTGACATATTTTCAATAGTCTGTGGTGATATATTGGATCTCCTCCTCCACGTTCGGTCTATTTCAAACTTGGTTCGTGAATTGGCTTGACGCCAGGAGGAGAAGAGAAGTCAGAGCTTTGAGACCTGTAGTCCAACCTGCCGTACAACCTTCAGGACTGTCTGCACCGACGACACCGACCCGATCTGCAAAGCAATCCGGCTCAGCTAGCACGCTGGCTTCCCTTGCCATTTCCCAGAAGAAAGCATTGAGTGGTCCAGCCTCAACGCATTCTAAGCCTTCGAAAGGATTGAAAGGATTGAAGAAAGACGGAAAAAAGTGAAACATATTTCAAGTGAGCGCCCTATTCTTTTGTTCACGGAATGAAAATAAAAGTGGTATCGAGGGACCCCCTTTGATTGTCCAACGGACTTGGTGGGCGCCCAACGAGTTTTTCTTGATCTAATATGACCTTACATATCTTTCTTCGCCTTGATACAGACCAGGCTAATCAATTCTCAGTATCAGGTTTACGACTACTTACTTGCATCCTTTTGAGATGCAAATACGTACCTATGTACCTAATCCAACTCACATCGTGGCGTCCTTTGAAGACCTTCACCCCTATTCATGGTCAAAGGCTGAAGTTGTGATAAATTATACACACCATACCCTACATGCGCGCAGATTTATATATATATGGAATGCTGCTAAGTTTTGACAACCGTTAGATGCTACAGTATAAGCTGGTATATACCCGCCACGCCTGCTCTGCAGACTAAACAGCTTACATACACACTGTCTAGGCAAGATAAAGCCCGCAACTTCCAATGCGAGTAGATTGTTACAAAATGTTCAGTGGCCATAGAATCAAATGCAAGAAAGAATTCAAGATACTCCTCCCCAAGGGCCGCGTATTCTTCGCGCAAGCTGAATGTCTCGTTGCATGATAGTCACTCGTTTGGCATGCAGTGCACAGAGATTTCTACACACATTGCATAAGTACAGCATCAGTGAGAAAAACGAACACACGCACGCATCCTCAAAAAGATGGACCAAGAAAGCTTCTGTTGCCTCTTGCAAAGCTTGAATAGCTGAACTTTGCCACCGAAGTTCATAGATCTCTCCGTTGGTTGTCGTTATCATATCCATGGCAATCTCTCGCACCTTCGACGCAAGATCAATCACTTTCCGATACAAAAGTTATAGACAACGCACTAGACGAGAAAACGGTAACTTTCGAAGAAGGAGATCGGTACTCTTCTGGTATTTGCGTATCTCACGCAATGCCACTGTCCCAGGTCGGTATCTTCTACCCTTTTTCGGCTCATCTTGATCTAATGAAATGAAAACAACGTAGCCCGGAGTACAGAGAGAAACCACTCACGCGCAGGTTGAGCAATAGACTGACGAGGCGGCTTGCCCCCTGTGCTCTTGCGAGCCGTATGGGGTCTTGGTCTCTTGGCCGGGGAGCCTGAAGGTTCTGAGTCACCTGAAGGACGAGCTTTGCGTTTGTTTCCTGTGGTAGGTCGTTGAATAGACTGCGCCATCCGAGTGAGAAGGAAATGAAGCTTGAAGTTGAACGAACTAAGCAAGTGTCACGCGTTTAGACGCGCGCACGTGCACTCGTGACACAGTATAGACGACCTCTGGCACTGGCAGTCCTTCTTACAACTGTAATACTACGAACGCGTGTCGAACTGGTGCATTATTCATGTCTTTCGCCGATGTTTACAGGTATAGCACATCGCATTCACCTGGGCTGATTGTATCACAGTCTGGTAGGCGAACACTTTGTCACAACCGCCTGCCCTTGGCTGAAAATATTCACTTCTACTGTTGCAGATGACTCTAATTATTCAAACCTATGGCCCAGCGATTCTCGCGAATCTGGTGCGTTAAAAACAGCCTAAGACCAGACTTTACATCTGAACTGTGTCCTGCAGCTCAATTTCAGTACAGCGATCAAACCCATATCGCGCTTCAACGGTTTGCGGAGTTCGCAAACGAAGACGTCGAGATGCAAGTGCGCCCTTCGCAATATTGAGCGTTCACGCTGATGGTCAGCGACATCCGTTTAGGCCCCTATATCAGAAAGCGCCGCATTTCTAGTGGTGGACACTAACATCATGTTGCATTACCTGGATGTCCTGGTCCAATTTGTCGATGATGTCGAGCAATGGGATATTCCTGTCGTAGTTATTATCCCGTCTGCGGTCGTGAAAGAACTCGACGGGTTTGTCCGATCATCTGATTTTGGTAGATACCACCGCTTACTCGAAGGCATGCAGGCAGAAGAAAGGAAATAATGAGATCAGCTGGTTTTCAAGGAAAGCGTCATCTTGGCTATTGAAAAAGGTTCAGGAGCGCAAGACTGTGAAAGGACAAGCCAGAGGCAATATTCACTCAATCGAGCAAGTAAGCCTGTTCTAGTAAGACCTACTGTCAAGCTGATTTCACTGGTTTCCCAGTATGATTATCATTATGAGAACGATGATAAAATTATAGACTGCGCGATGTATTTTGCTCGACAGCGCCGCACCTTCTTGTGCAGCGCTGACAAAATTCTTTGTTTCAAGTGCTCCAACGAAGGTAATCGATACTCTGCCCAGTCATCTACATGTTTGCTTACAACTTGAGCTTGAGCAGACAGCACCGTATGTCTGATCAATCCTGCCGATTTCACCCAGTGGAGCAGTTACGAACTTGCATCACTGATCTTTGGTGACACCTCAGCTATTTCAAAATTCAAGCAATTCTCAAAGACTTACAAAGAAGGTCCCAATGTCGTCGAAGAGGAAAAACGCCCAGATGACAGCATGGACGTAGACGAATCACTTAATGATATACACGTTCAAGTCATCGAGCATTTCACAGCCATCCTCACAGATCTGGTCTCATCTGATCAGCGTGAGCGCGCCCAGACACAAGTTCAGGTTACTGCGGACGGAGTGCATGCCCCATATCTTTCGCTATCTAGGCATGCTCCTAATCACCTGAAGGCATCCGAGATGACACTGAGCGAATTACTGACCTATCTGGATGACGCTCCGTCGGGACGGTTGAATCTGCGGCAAAACAATCCCACATTGGATGCGTTCCTGTCGAGACCTTATACACCACGATCTGGAGGGCGGCTAGGCAAAGAGTGGTCAAAGGAGGACTGGCTTATCTGTCTGAGAAAATTGGAGAAAATTGGCAGAGCTTGGAATGGGAAGGGACAGGGACAGGATATACTTGATTCGCTGAAATTAAGATTAGAGCCACAGCTAGGGATAGTATTTGCACAGGCGATGACAATATAGTGATTATGCGTGGGAAACTAGGTACTACGCACGGAGTTGGAGATAGGCGGCTTGTCTATTCACTCCCATGGCCCGCCGTCGTACTCTCTTCATTTTTCTGTCGATCCTTGGTCTTTTTCTCCTTGGAACAGTCGTTGTGCTCTCTTCTATAACTTATTATCTTTCTATCGACCCCAGTGCATATCTCACAGAGGACAAAGTACCCATTCTTGACAAGCAAACTCGCTGGAATGCCTCTGAACACGGACAGGTGGAACGAATACCAAGAATCCTGCACCAGACTTGGCGCACAGATACCTTGCCACAGCGTTGGAAAGGTATCTCTCAGGAATGCCGAGACATGATGCCTGATTAGTACGCCGTAATTCAACTGTCTGGTGGTATCTTTGTTTATTCTCTTCCTCGCAGCGAATACATCCTTTGGACGGACGAAAGTTCTCGCGAATTTATTGCCGAGAATTACTCGTGGTTCCTTGATACCTTCGATGACTACAAGTATGCTATTCAGCGTGCCGATGCTATCCGCTACTTCGTCCTATATCACTACGGTGGTGTTTATCTAGACTTGGACATTGGTTGCATTCGGCCTCTCGACCCCCTGCTAGTTTACCCCGTCATCCTTCCGAAGACCATTCCTGTTGGTGTGTCGAATGACCTCATGTTCGCTGAAAAGGGTCATCCTTTCTTGGCTCAGACTATCCACAACCTGCCTACTTTCGATCATAATTGGATTCTCAATTACCCAACCGTCATGTTCTCAACAGGTCCTATGTTTCTCTCAGCACAATACGGTATCTATGCTGCATCTCACGCCAATACGCTGGGGGATATCGTCAGGATATTACCTAAATCTCTCTACGGGAAGAATGCTAAGGAGGGTGAAGCCCCGAATTCGTTCTTCTCGCATTTCTACGGAAGCAGCTGGCATGCCGATGACGCTGCGTTCATAGGCTTTTTGGGACATTGGGGTAAAGGCCTGTTATTGGTGGGATTAATCATCCTGATCGGGGGTCTGCTGATGGTCGCATTGCCCGGAAAACAACGACGTTATACGTTGCGGAGAATGGGAGGTTATGACGTGCTTTTTCCCCGCTGGTCGCAACGCACAGGTTATTGGCACTTTCACCTTCCGAGATCAGTTACCTCCAGCTCGTCTTCGCCAGACGATAGCGCCCCTACCTCTCCGGTCGAACCTGATGTCTCAATGTTGCATCTACCCTTCGACGTCCGGCCCACATCTCCTGCATCCTCAGACACAGAGTTTTCCAATGATCGGTTTGCTGGCCGTAACTCCCCTTTGCTAGAGACTTTCCGCCGAGTTCGAAACCGAATGGCTGCCCTCACTACACCTATAACAGAAGAAATACCTAGAACTCCCATACGCCCAAGGCGGCATCGGCAGAGCCGGGGTTACCTGTTCTTCTTACCAGCCATATTTACCACACAATCTGCTGATGTTGAACTCGGTCAGGAGCAGCAGCCGATGCCGGTCCTTTCTCGTCATGTAGCTCGCCACCCGGAGCGGCAACGGTTCATTGAGTATCTTGATGGGGCAAAAGGTCGTCCGGTGGATAGTCAGCCTGAGGCGCAGTTGATTGATCTAGACGACCACGAAGAGCGGTCTTCGTCATCAGGCGCCCGCTCTCGTAGTGCGTCAGTTCCACCTTCGTAGCCCTATTCACTAATTATCGCTGGCCGATCACACCTTTTACCTGCTTCATATATGAACTGACGAGACTTGGTTAAGGTATACCCTTCAACTCCCACCCTTCAGAGCACCCACGACAAGCTGTTTCCATTACATATTACACCAAAGCGAATTACCATTACTATTCTAATCATTGAATACTGAGCAGGACATTTGCCTGATATTGCTGCCTTTCAAGCAGTGAGTTGGGACAATAAATACGGTATCTCAGATCATTCATAAATATGAAGTTAAAAACATTCCTGTCCTTTAAATCATAGTATCACCGCACTCATTTGGTTACCGCTATCTTTTTCATGTGTGCTGATAGTAAGAACATGGCTGCAGCTGCAACTGCATATGTATAAGTTGGCCCAACTGTCCAGTATGATGCACAGGCTATGTCCTCCTCTTTCAACACATATTTTGATAAAGTAGAATGGATATCACATACCGATTAGAGGTCCTATTGCACGACCGAGTTGTCCAGACGATCTGAATTTACCCAGAGCCTTGCCTTTCGCAAGATGTGGATGCTCCTTCACTGGTTTACCTGTGGTTGTGTCGAATCCACCTTCATCACATTGAAGAGAGGCGAATGCGGTAAGAGAATTGACTACTGTTGCCGAGGTGAACGCCATACACACTGCAGCGAGTTGCAGGAGCCGCCGAGCTAGTGTCATGTTTGTGGCGACATAATTTGGGAGAATGGCGAGGAAGACTAAACCCAGCGCACAGCTAGAGACTCCGCGCCTCGCCATCACACCTTCACCGATTTTGGAAGTAGAACGGCGAACGTAGCCACCTTGCAAAAGTGCGCTGATTACTCCTATGGAGCCGATCAACATGCCATTCTGTTTGTTGTTCCAGTCAAACACTAGGGTGAATGAAGGTAAGAAGATTGTAACCTGAGGATGGGCATCAAGCATCTTACAGTCAAACGTCAAAAACGTTAGGGTGAATTCCACTCCGGAGAAGACTCCCAAAAACAAGAAATGGAGAGAACGCAACGATTTCAGCAGGCTGATGCGCTTTTCAATGCTTTCTGCTCGAGAGAGCTTGACTGGACCGTTGGAGCTTGACCCATTTGCAGCCTTCGCCTTTTCTGCAGACATGACCCGTATTCCTCTGCCTCGCGTCTCAGGAAGCGCCAGAATGAGGAAGAGGGTCTCAACGGTCAAGAGAATCAACGTGAGGACTGCTGGAACGGCATAAACATTGAGTTGCAGTCCGAGTGGATTGACAGACGCCGGGAGTGGCTTCGACGCAAAGTAAGCCCCGATGGGAGGTCCGATGCAGAAGCATATGGCAAATGCAATCCCGACATGGGCTAAAGCTTTGGAGCGATTTGCTGGGGTGGATACATCGGAAAGAATTGCGCTATCTTGGGTTCAAATTCTTTGATACGCGGGGAGATATCACAGCTCGGACTTACATGGCAAGCTGAACGTTCCCCTCACTCAGACCTCCGATGACACGCGATACCATGTACCATGCGAATGTGGTTGATTTCACCCAACTAGAACGAGCAATAAGTCAAATGCCGAGGATTCCAGAAGGTACGTCGACATACACCACAGCAGACAGAATATTGCCAATCATTGTGAGGAGTAGAATTCGTTTGCGACCATACTTGTCCGAAAGCGCGCCAATTCTTGGAGATACTAGGAATTGCAGCATTCTGTTGAGCATTGAGCCTTTTCACTGTTGTACTTCGAGCGCAGAGACGTACGAGAAAACCGATCCCATTAAGCCGCCTATGGAAGATAGCAGAACTTCAGACCGTGGTTTTGTTTCCAAGGTATCAAAGAACACACCTAGCAAGACGATGTCCCATTTTTGAGAATGGAGACTTGGGGTATAGAACAAGCCGCGAATCGCAGAGACGAACCCTAGTGTCCGTGATAGAAAGCCATTAGGATCTGAGATCTCTTTCTTCAGAAGACGTGTTAGCAGCTTCAAGCTGTGAACTCATTTTCTGAAGCTCACATTGGTAAACCATTCAATAAGGCGAGGAAACAATGGTAACGGGATTGTGAAGGCAAATAGATCGAGTACCAGCGACAAAAAGACGACTGTTTCAATCCTGGCCATCGTGCAGAGCAATGAGGATCAATGAAGGAAGTATAACCGTTATATACGTAGACCAGGTGCGCACGTAGAGAATTATGTGTCTCACGCAGTGTCAATTTCGAAAATACAGGTGTATACGTGTCCAGCATTTACATATAGCAGATCGCGTTCCCGACTCGGCTACACGGCAAAACCGTGTTGGCCGGTTTTTGCGTAGACACATACATACTGTATACATAAGTAGGCACTCATTTCATCTGCTTTGCTTCCAATAAAGACATGTTGCCTTGCCCGATACTATGGAAGGCCAATCAACGATTGTGTATTGTCTAATCTCTTGCTTCGACCTCCATTACAGTTTCAGCATCACCGTCTATATCTGCGCCTGCTACGCCCCGGTACTTCTGGTCTTCGGAAGCGACCGTCAACGTGCTCTGGTAGTGTGAACTAGTCTCGGTCTTCGTTATTTCACGTAAAGCCATCGTGGCGTATGAGGCGGTCCCAAGAGTCAAGTTGATTTGCAGTGCCACGAATTTACCGTTTTCATCTACGACCGGGGAATCGAACCCAAGAAGTTTGTCTTCATCTGCTTGCGCAAGGGACACTTCTGGATCGGTATAACGCAGGACCTTCCAGCTCATCTGACTTGGAACATGAAGGATTTTTCGATAAGAGCCACCCAGTGTGTAGTCCCTAACCGGGACCGTCAGCGAGCCTGAATTTCGGTCAAAGTTGAATATACCTCTGCTTTCGAACAAAGTTGTCGGGATCTAATCCGTCCATCTTGAGGAACTCCCTATATCTGTCACCAAGCTTCCCCCCTGGATATGCCACGTCTGTTCCGGGAAGAGGCATAATCACATCGAATATCGTATACTGATTGACATCCTCCTCAGTAATTGTCTTGACGCGAGGTGGTGTCCAGGGTTGTCTGCTCATCTTCTTGCGAGCTCGGTTTGACAGTGTGCTCTCTATCCATGCATATAGTAAGAATGATACAGGTGGAGTTTTGCAGAAAACCCGAACCTAATTCCTCGGTACGATCAACATCGTCATTTTCCACGTCCGTGGAAGGTACCTGATCGGTATTTCCTGTCTTGCTTTCCGGATCCATATCAAACACAAGGTCACCGACAACGGGTTTGTCACTACCATGAATGCGGATTCTTTCCGAGACGATGGCGTTCCACACGTAGGACTGGTATGCATGAATGTACATTAAACGCAGGTTGCGTGGAATCTGTGAAATTCGTCTTCAGCATAAATATCCCTGAGATTCGAACAGAATAAGTCACTGTAGATAATGCGCCCATAGCATTACGAGTGTCACCGTTTTGTTTTTTATAGCTCTCAAGAAGGCAGCGCTCAGCAACCACCCTTCTAGGCATAAGAGATAGGGCTTTATCGAGATCCTTGTCAATAAGCCAAGCATTTCGTGCAGCCTCTACATCTGGATGTTCTCCATGCCGCGTTTGTAGGATGAGCGCGACTGCTTTGTGCCAATCGGATTTCAAGAGAGCGAGACCTATCGCATGAGTTGGTACGGATGCGGTCCCGAACCTTTGCATGCCTAAAAATACATGAGAGCTCGAAAGGTTGCTGATTCGGAGCCGGCTCTCACCATAGTAATTGATGAACCCGTTATTCTTGACAACATTGAGTGCCTTATCGAGAGTTGCCTCTGAATCAACTAGGACATTCCTGCCTTCAAATGTATCAGCCAGATACAACACATATGAAAGTTGATCGTACCGCAAAGTAATCACAAAAGCATTTCCTTTAAGCATCCCAAGCTCTAGACTGGCTTTGCGATAGTTGAAGTCCGCAATTCGAACACCTCTTTCTCCTCGTTGCGCCAACACATCCTCTACAGACCTTCGACCAGTCATCCCGTTTGCTAAACGCCAGACATCTTCCACTGTCTTATTGTTGCGCTTTAAAGAAACCCGTTGAACCGTCACGCCACGCTTATCTTTTGTTCCGGCGACCGACAGGTCCTTAACGCTGACATGTAAAGTACGAGCAAGATGTGATAGGGCGTCCTGAGTATCACGGTTCGTTTTCTGAAGCGTAAAGTGAATGTATGGTGGAAAGGTACCCCGAGAGGCACCACCTGTTGTGCCAGAACTCTCGCCTACAGCACACCTTGAGTTAGCCAAAACACGAGGAACAACGAAAATCACAAGCCTTTTCGTTCTCGCCCTCCTCGCCCGACTCCACGCCTTGCCCATCTGATCATAATTCTGGACCCGCTATCGGAAGCTGGAGTAGACCTATCGGTTTCTGAATCAAGTTTTCCTTCAAAAAGCACTCGGATGATCTGATGAAACGTGGTTCTAGTGTCCTTAGAATCAATAGGCTATGCGAGGATCAGAAAATAAGGGGCGTCCGTTGAAAAGAATGGTGATACAGACATCAGATAGAACCTTCCTGTGGTCCTCTCTTTCTGTCCTGCCTCTACCTCCGCTCCTTCCGCCGCGATCACGACCACGCCCTCTCCCGCGTTTCCCTCGCGAAGACGATTCTGCCTCTGGTGCAGGTGTCTCAGAGGAAGCGGATGGGTCATCGATCTTTGGGGCCCTTCCTCCCCAGCCACTGTCAGGAATTCTCGGAGGTTCTGGACCTTCAAGAAACATCCGCTTCACCTGAGCAATGAGCTCAGCTGACAGATATGGCGAAAGCTTTGTTGTAAATGACTCGGGCCAAGGTTCTTTTGGTTTTTCAGCATCTTCCGCGGGCGCTGGCGGTTTTTCTGTAGTGTCCGCGGCCGGCTGTTCAGCGAGAATCTTTTGGTCTGAAACATCCTTGACTTCCTCCCCTGCCGCTGCGGTTGTCGGTTCTGCCATGTCGTCTACTTTTATAGAATCAGTGTCTGAGGGAGCAGCGGAGGGCACAGGATCTCCAGTTTCATCGGAGTTCTTTTTAGTGGACGAGGGCATTCCCAGAGATTTTAAATGAATAACGTTTCCGTCGAGGTCCACTTCATTAACCAAAAAATCTGTGAATCTGTCGTCGAAACGTATTGAGAACTCTGAATAGAGGCCGAGAATCTATTTCGTACCTCTGCTTGATGATCGCTTCGATCTGTGATACACCCCGACCAACATATTCTGAGATACCGACGTCTTTTTCTAAGAAGTTAAAACCTTGGCCTTCGTGTGCGACAGGTGAAGCGACCCCCAACAACACATGGCTCGGCGGCAAGAGATGTTCAAGTACTGGCTGCTCTTCGGATTGCGCGCCCAACTCATCTTCTTTGTTTTCTTCTGTAGTGTTCAAGGTAGATTCTTCAACTTTAGGGCGTTTTGAATCTCGTTGAAAGTCTTCGTCGTCGTTTTCACGTTCGCGAACAGTAGACGGTGAGGACATGAGAAGAAACAGACGCGGGGTACTTGGCGCTCGTCGACTGAGATCTTTCGCGTCCAACTCCAACAATCACCATGGCGCCTGCACAACAAACTTACGGTCAGAGAGCTCATAGACACGCAAACCCTGCTGCGAAAATGCTATTGGAGACAATGGAAAGGAAAAAGACGAATTTGGCCGTCAGTGTAGACGTTACCAGGTCAAAAGACTTCCTGGCTATTATCGATGCCGTTGGACCATTCGTTTGTCTCATCAAGGCAAATTGATTTTTCTTAAGGATCTGCCACTATTCTTACTGGTTTTCAAACTCAAGACGCACGTTGATATTATCGAAGACTTTGACCACTCCCTCATCCAACAGTTACAAGATCTGAGTGCGAAACATGACTTTGTCATTTTTGAAGACCGCAAGTTTGCCGATATTGGTGAGTGCTCCCTAAACGAATGATTGTAACATTCTAACACGAAGGGGGAGGGCAGGGAATACTGTTGCGCTCCAGTACTCAAGTGGTGTACACAAGATCGCAAGTTGGTCGCATATCACCAATGCCCATCCTGTCCCCGGCCCCTCTATTATTACTGGACTCTCATCCGTCGGCCTTCCGCTCGGGCGCGGTTTGCTGCTACTTGCAGAGATGAGTACCAAAGGCTCCCTTGCAGTAGGAACGTATACCGAGGCAGCCGTACGAATGGCTCGAGCACACCGAGATTTCGTCATTGGTTTTATCGCTCAGAGACAGATGAATGGTATTGCGACTGCAGATAACTCGTTCGATGAGGATTTCCTCATTCTTACTCCTGGGGTGGGACTTGACACCAGTGGAGACGCGATGGGTCAACAGTATCGAACACCCCATGAAGTCATATTTGAAGATGGATGCGATGTAATTATCGTCGGGAGAGGGATATATGGTACAGACCCCAGCCTCCTTGAAAATATACAGGCACAAGCGAAGAGATATATGGAGGCTGGTTGGCAGGCATATCTCGAGAGGCTTTCTGTTTAGGCTTAGGTAGGCACTCGAACTGATAGTATACAACTGGGTATCTATTGCTACAGTATAGAACAGACTGTGTAATACAATGAAGAGGACAGCTAATGAGTTTCTCGCTACAAGTCCCGATGAATGTACCTCGACTTCTTCTCTCGGCGTGCTATGACCTTGCGCATAGCCGCGCGATTATGAGTAAATTGAGACGCGTTAAAAGCGCGCTCATTGATTCCAGGGTAACCCTCGTACGAGTTGCAGCCAATGAATCTCGCGAAGGAGCTTGGAGAGCTTAGAGAAGGTCATCCAAGAAGAGTGCAGTCTGACACTGTATGTAGCGCGAGGATTTGGGAAGCTAATCTGAATAAGGATGGATTAAAAAGCTTTCCACAGCTTCTTCAGGCCGGATGATTTAGACGATTTCTTTTGAGAGTTTGTTGCAGGACGGAGCACCTGATAGAGTTGCTCATACGTCTCGTGCGTCTCCCTGGGTGATTGCGCGGCAGGAATGAAGAGGCCCAATCCATTGAAAGGAGAAGGGTTGGAAGAAGTGGATGCGTAGAGGCTGTAAGAGCTGGTGTTGACAGAGTAGGACATCTCGAAAACTGGATGCAGATGTTTGTGTAGACTGAGTCTGTGAATGTGAAGTCTGAGAGGCTGCTGAGGATAACTCCATAGCCAGACCAGAAGTTATATACCCGAGTCTCTTGGAAGGATTGGTTCAGGTTGGTAACGCGAAGTGAGCAGGGAGCCTTCCAAGAAATTACCGAAAAAAGCAAATTTCGACCTATCAAGCCAAGGTAAACAGACTTCCTTGCCAACTGAGGAATCCATAGCAACCAGGTAGGCTTTGAGAGCACCAATCGACGCGAATACGAGAAACAATGTTCGACGCGTCTTCATAGTCTCCCATAAACAGGAATTTTGGGACTTGCCTTTTGTTGACGTATATTTATAGCTTGCTCGGCAAACAAGAGCAAAGTTAGATTGCGGTAGTCTACAACGTACTAGTACTACTACTTCGTATGCGCAAAGTTCAACTCAATCGTCCAAATCAAAAACATCGCCGTCGTCATCCCGCTGACTGCGACTGGAAACAGTGTATATAGGGTCAATGACATTGTTAGCAGGCTTTTGCAACACGCCTGTTGAGAGATCAACTCGTTGCATGACCGACACAGACAAGAGAATAAGAATAATTACCACAGACTGATAGTCGCAGCTCCAAGGTAGCTGTCGTGAACGCGTCATCGTTCCCTAGTTCCTCAAAGCCCACAATACTGTATCATACACTCTCACGTTAAAACCAAACGCAACGTCAGCCGCAGCGAACATGAGGTTGCATACCGGTCTTTAGTAACTCCCTTCACAAAGCATATGACACAAGGAAGAACTTTGATCACGAGCTTCTCGACGAGCCAGGGGATGTTTTCCACAAAGACACGACAGAACCTCGTATTGAAGTATTTCGGCGCAAGTTTCTGCCAGAGATCGTGAGCAATTCCAAGAGATAGACAACAGTGGATGTTAAACACACCGCAAGATGTTTGTCCATGATTTCACAGCGCTTGAAATTCGAGTGATAGAAGTGGACTACACATCTTGCTTCATGCCTGAGTGAAGGAATATGAGCACTATTGAGGAGAAAGAAAGAGTTGAGGTACGCTGTTATCCGAACCACCTCCTTTTCGTCTGTTATTTCTGTGTATTTTCCATGTTCGTTCTCTCTCAACTCCTGCATCTTTTGCATCCTAGAAACTAAAACCGTCAATGTCAGCCAAAAGTATGATCGTACTCCACGACCCGCAGATGGGTGTGTACGCACTCTCTCTTGAGCACTAGTAGTCCATGCTCACGCATGGCAGCATCGCCGTCGTTCTCTATTTCAGCTTCTAATTCTGCAAAGAGCGCCTCCTCGTCGTCGAATTCTTTTTCTTCATCATGCCGAATCCTTTGTCGGCCAAGTTCATTCGGTTCCACTAGACGAGAGGCAAGAGATGCAATCTTTGAGTTGCTGTGAGGGGTATTCAATGTCGAAATGAGTATAACTTGGCGATAATTACCTGCCCATATTGTTCAAACCCAGAGGCTAAGGTTCCCAAAAAGGAAGCGTGGAACATGACGTCGCCGCTTTGATTCCTTGCTGATAGCCATGAAGCTCGTCAGTAAACATGTCGACAAGCACGGCGCAGTATGTCTAGCACATTGTCATTCAAGTCGTAACTTATGCGATAATTCTACAGGGTCATGTCACTCTTCGTCCAGAAGATGATGAAGACATGTGGCATTTATACAATCTCATCCAAGAAGGAGACTCCGTACGAGCTCCTGCAATTCGGTATTTTGTTTCTTTCGCTGGATCTGACCTTCTTGATCAATTCATCTCGCAAGTAAAACAGTCGTGTGCAGAAAATCTCTAATACAGGATCGATCGACTCCCAACGAATACGCTTAAATCTCACTATCCAAGTCAGCCGTATCGAATTTTCTTCATACGCTGCGCCTTCTGCGTCTGGGGAAAGCCAAAATCCATCCGATCCAAATGCGTCTGCGTCGAACAACAGCGCAGCTTTACAGATCTCCGGCAAGGTTATCTCTGAAAATTCACATGTGAAGCTTGGGGCGTACCATACACTCGATATCGAGGCCAATAGGGATGTTCGGATAGAGAAGGCGGATGGCTGGGATAGCATTGCCTTGTCCCGCGTAGAAGAAGCCATTGTCCCTGGTAGGGGAGCAGAAGTGGGGGCAGTCGTTTGTGGGGAAGGCATAGCCGCGTTTTGCCTGCTGTCGGAGCATATGACACTCGTAACCCACCGGATATCGGTGCCAATACCTCGCAAAGCCGCATCTTCGGGTACATCACAACACGAAAAAGCTTTGACTAAGTTCTATTCCACCCTTTTCGACGCGTTCATTCGGCATATACCTTACGCAAATGTAGGACTAAAAGCTATTGTCATTGCCAGCCCAGGGTGGGTTAGAGACTCAGTATTTGAGTTTATCGTGCAGGAAGCCGGGAGAAGAGGGGATAAAACATTACAGAGAGCAATCAAAGAAAAGGGCGTAAAGGTGCATGTGAGTAGCCCGCATGTGCACAGTCTGGTCGAGGTCCTCAAAAGTCCTGAGGTGAGTTTATGAAAATGATGCATCATGCTTCTAAACTTGTAGTGTGCTAGATTGTTGCGCAGCTGAAAGAAACGAAATTCGCCAGGGAAGGCATCGCACTAGATAAGTATGGCCAGCAATTACACTGGCCAATATCAACAGCTGACGCTGTATTTATTGTTGAAGGTTCCACAAAATGCTTGCTACGGACGAACTTCGTGCATGGTACGGACCAGATCATGTCATGCTTGCGGCGGACAGAGGTGCCATAGGAACACTGCTTATTTCTGACGAATTGTTTCGGTACGAGTCGGACGACACTACACGTAACTGAGCTAATCGGGAACTCACAGGGCGAGCAATCCTGAGACTCGCAAGAAGTATGTCGCTCTCACAGAGGCTGTACAGCAAAAAGGGGGGGACGTGGTTATATTCTCTAGCATGCACGAGTCGGGACAGCGTACGTAAATCCATTGCAGGAGAAGACCTATTCACTCACTGCATCGCAGAGCTGAATCTGCTTAGCGGAATAGCTGCGATACTGACATTTCCACTAGATATTGAAGTTGTTGAGGCAGAAGAAAAAGAAGAAAAAGAAAAGAGAATAGAAACGGAGGAAGAATAAACTTGCTTTGATATGTTCGATTATGACGTCATTGAATGTTGCTTCGATGCACGACCTGGATCGACACACAAAAGTCATAAAAGGGTCCCGGTCAGCTCCAAAGTCGATGTTCGCCTTTAACTTGCTCTCACAAATGCCCAAGCGAGCGAAATCAATCAGCCCTCAGGCCGTCGCTAAACGCTCTCGCAACTCTCGATCTTCTTTCGCTCCGAGGAAGGTTGCGACCGCCTCAAACGCTGCTGCCGTCGACGCCGACCCCCCATTGTATAAATTGCTCGACGCCGTCAAGAATGGTGTCAAACAGGCCGCGAAGACCAAGTCAGTCGTGTACTGGATGAGGATGGCTGATTTGCGAAGTATGTTTGTTCTGTCCCTGGCACTTCTATCGAGTGCTTGATTGCGCGCATAGTCTCAGACAACAGAGCCCTTTCTTTTGCCTCTGAGCAGGCGAAGAAAGAAAATGTGCCTCTCATTGTCGTTTTCATGATTTCCCCTCAGGATTACATCGCGCACGACCGCGGTGCACGCAGAATTGATTTCACTCTTCGCAACCTTTCGTCCATCAAAGTCAGTATCGTATCATCGGTTATGGTGTCAGAAAGGCTGACCTTGTATTCAGGATTCACTCTCCGACTTGAATATTCCTCTTTATACCGTCACACACAAGATTCGCAAGACACTTCCAGCTGCCGTGTTGTCTCTAATGGGGGAATTGAATTCCACGACCATCCACGCTAATATCGAGTACGAGGTGGACGAGCTTCGAAGAGACATCCAGGTCTGCTCTTTGGCAAAGTCAAAGGGCGTAAGAGCAACGTTTTATCACAACAAATGCATTATTGAGCCAGGCATCATCACGACCAAAGAGAACAAAGCGTATGCTGTACGTTTGGTTCCACTGATTTCGCGTTGGTGTCCGCTCATCCTGTTCTCACAAGGTATATTCACCCTATCAGCGTAACTGGTTATCGGTTTTGAATGAGAATATTGACCTATATCTCAAGGAGAGTCCTAAGCCGCACGCTAATGCAGAGTCCATAAGGGAATCAGATAGTTTTGCAAAACTATTTGACATTCCAGTGCCAAAATCTGTACCAGGCTTCGAACTCGACGGAGAAGATCAAAACACTATGGAAACAGTATGGCCTGCGGGGGAAGAAACTGCCATGGAGGTAAAGAGTTACCCAATTCTATGGTGCGAGTCACTGATCACCGCCATAGATTT
This sequence comes from Omphalotus olearius VT 653.13, assembly GCA_000296255.1. Lineage (NCBI taxonomy): Eukaryota > Fungi > Basidiomycota > Agaricomycetes > Agaricales > Omphalotaceae > Omphalotus > Omphalotus olearius. Next base: position 23,470 of record JH814842.1, read on the forward strand.
TAGACCGTTTTCTTCATACGAAGTCGCGTTCGTCTCACATGGGGGCAGCGGATCCACTCGCCGAAGGTTTCGAACGATCCGTGAAAGCCAGCCGCATTATGAAATATGGCTCGGAACGCGACAATGCGAGTCGCGATACCACTAGCCGGCTGAGGTATTGCTTCACCACAGTCATTCTTACTTTCTCTCATAGATTTTCATAGCCCTTATCTTTCCACCGGGGTGATTTCGATACGCGCATGCGTTCGAGCTACTCTTCAACTTCAAAAATCGGACAAAGTCGACGGAGGTCGCAACACAGGTGTAGGGCGTTGGGTCCAAGAGCTTGCCTGGAGGGATTTCTATACCAACGTGCTTGTGTCGTTTCCCCGAGTAAGCATGGGTCGCCCGTTTCTTGAGAAATTTGCTAGTGTCGTCTGGGAGAACCATCAAGAGAAGGCGGGTGGAGGTGGTGACTATGGTGGGTATAATGATGATCCGGATCCTGTTGGGCAACAAGACGACGGCGAAATTCTAAAGAGATGGAAAGAGGGAATGACGGGCGTCCCTGTCGTTGATGCAGCAATGAGATGTGTGAAAAAAATGGGCTGGCTTCATAATCGGTTCAGAATGATTACTGCAATGTTCTTAACCAAGGATCTCATGATTGACTGGAGAGTCGGCGAGCGGGTACGAATTTTTCTTTGTTACCGTAGTCCTAGTGAATGAGTCTTTCTGTCTAGTATTTCATGGAACAACTTATCGACGGAGACCTCGCGTCTAATAACGGTGGTTGGCAGTGGAGCGCGAGTACCGGTGTCGACCCTTGTCCGTACTTTCGAATTTTCAATCCCTATACTCAAAGTAGCAAGGTATCTCGCACGTAAAGTAGAAACCGTCTACTTGAACACTAAATTCACTTTCCAGGTTGATCCAACTGGAGATTTTATCAGACAGTTCGTTCCAGAGCTTGCTAAACTTCGGGGAGCAGGTGAATATATGCCGTTGTCCCTCATTGGATCAACTAAGCTTTATTTCCATCAGAGCTTCATAACCCACCTCCGTCTACAGCTGACAATCTGGGCTATCCTAGACCCATTGTAAAGCACGACGAAGCACGACAGCGAGCACTGAGAAGATTCAAAAACCCCGGAGAGAAGTAGTGACTTTGGTAGTCCATGGCACAAAATGTGGTTCCATATTAGCAGCAAGCACGGAGTGTTGTAAATCTACTTTACTTTTGATAGCGACTTTGTGAATATCAAGTCCGAATCCGTCTCCGTTTCTTGTTACCGTTCTCTTCATGTCCAGTCGGCAATTCTGTACTTTCGCCTTTGGTCTTTTCCTGAGCAACTACCTTATGAACAACTGTCTCCCACATCAAATTATTCACCCCTTTGGCTTGACCTAACTGCTCGCGTAGCTGTGCCACTTCGATTTCAAGGTCCGTGACTCGAGATTGCAAAGAGGCTGCGTCTTGAGTGGGATGCCCAGAGGAAGGGGGCCGCACAAAAGTCGAATGATCGCGAAGTAATGACTCTTTCGAGTACAATGTAGTCTCGTCTTCGAAACCCTGATAATTGCGTCAGTGAAAGACGTGGAAGTTCCAAGGACTAGCATACTTCATCTTGTGAAGGAAGTAGCATCGAGACTTCGTGCATATCGCGCGTTTTGATATCCCGCATTCTTTGGAACGGAGCTACAGGCTTTGCTGGAATTGTCTCGACACTGGTAGCACTCATGCTGAGACTGACGGTGACATGTCCTGTAAGGTCGACAGGTTTCAGGATTGTGGTCAGATATGATATTGAGAACCCTTTATGTGTCGATATTGTGCGCAAAAGTTGGTGGGTGGGTATATCATAGATTTGAATCAAACCAGTGGATGTCCCAACGAGAAGAGAGGACGTCAAGGAGATTGATAGACAGGTAACCGTTTGTCTGTTTAGAAGAAATCAGCGGTGTGGACCAATTTCGCAATTATATCGCTGACCCGGCTATGATGAGCCGCTTCTTCTGGACGTCTGATGGGTCCTCAATCACACGAATAACGTCGCTCACGCCGGCACCACCTATGGCTTCTGCAATAGTACCTCCCGACTTGGTCTCCCGTTGGCGGAAAAGATTCATCTGGTATATCGACCCGTCCAATGACGCAGCGAAAAACATGCGTTCGGTTTGATCCCATGCCAGTGAAGTTATGGCTTGCGGAAACATGAATGTTGTGAGAAGTGATCTTGAAGAAAGATCCCATAACTACGTGCTTAGTCGTCAGAAAGGACAGCAGCGGGTAAGCTTGGGTGAAGAGTTACCTTAACGGAATTGTCAATTGACGAGGTCAGCACTCGACATTCTGGGAATGTTCCTACTCCACAGATCATGTCGGTGATGGGCAAGGTGTGGTCAGTCAACGTGAAATACGGGAGGGGCAGATCGTTTTGTAGGTCTTCGTCGAGCAATCTATTCGCCATGAGCAAACGCGGACAAGGCAAATATAGGCCTAATTGACCTGGATACGGACCAAACGCTAACACCAGAATCGTCACTGCCAGATAACAGTGCAGCACCGTCCTGAGTAAAACGCAGCACGGTCACTTGACGATAATGGGCGTCCCAAGAGTTGTAGAGGATGCCAGATGATACCTGGACAAGATTCAATATGATAAAAAAAAAGACTTCTACGATTGCGGACCTCCCACAAATATATGCGACCATTTCCCGTTCCTCCAGCGAAAAACTCTCCCCGTGGATCAAGGGAAACACAACACAATTTCTCGGGTAACACGATTTTGAGACTGATTTGATCCTGGTAATACATGAGTTGGATGCATGAGCTGAAGGACACTTTCAACAAACTTTCTGGAAGTTGTATACATGCAACAGAGATTTGTCGGGCTGAGCAGCAAAGAAGAAGCCTCCTTGAGCGTCTCTTGATGTTAAGAGAGCAGTACAATGTGGTGCAGCATTGGTTTGTTTGAAAGAAGCAAGGGTGATCCCAGTAGATATGTCGTGAAGGGCTATTGTACCGCTGCCAGCGCCGACAGCAGGCGATGCTGTAGCGCAGAAAATGACTTCTTGCAGGCGCATCACCAAGTTGGCAGGAATTTTTCAGTCCTATGTACACATCGTGCCCACTTAGATCGGGCCGGTCCTCCGAAGTTTCCCCAGATCGCGCGCGCAGAGGTTTGTCAAAATAATTTTTATAGCCATGTACTGGATTTAAATGTCGGTATAAGTATATCAAAGACACATTACACCCTTCCTTAGAGCCTTCACCAGGTCAGACTGTTCAGTATCCCCATCTACTTCAAACATATTCAATCCGAGCATCCCGGCTTTTTGGGCAAAACAAGCCTTCATGGACAATGATTCCGGGTCGTCGTAAGAAATGACTTGAGAGGCTGTTTCAGAGCGTACAAACGGGGTGGCCGAGCAGTTGTCCCAATATCTTGTAAAACTGTTTGAGCCAGTGAAAAACGTCACGTCAGCGCCTCGTTGTGGAACGAGTACACTCTGTCCTATCATATTATCGAATGATATCGATCCTTCATTTGTACCGCCATCCGAGACAACACGGGAGGAACTCGCTGCACGAGTGCGAAGAGATGTATCATTGGACGTGGAGAGATAGCCATATGAAGGAACACCAAGGACCAGCTGAGCGGCAGGAAAACCTGCTGATGTCCACTGATTGAAGGCGGCTACTGCATTGGCTTCTGGTTGAGTAGAGTTTCCGCATCCATCATGGAGGGGAGCATTTGGGCCGGGATTTGGTGAAGCTGAAGCAGGGCGTTAGCACAGGCGAGGGCTAGATGTTTCGACATACATTGCCACACGTCGTAATTCATAATCAAAACCCAATCTAGAACCTTTGCGAAAGCAGAAACATCTTTCATCGGCTGGCCATAGGGGTCCACGAATGGTGTTTCTTGTACCGCAGCAGAGATCTTCGCTTCGGGAGGCAGTGTCGAACGAAGGAGTTGCAAGAAAAGAAGGAAATTGCTTGAATCCTGAGGACTGACTTGGTTTCCCGGCGCTCCTTCGTGTCCAGGATACTCCCAGTCAATATCTATCCCATCCAGATTGAAGTCAGAATACGTGGATATTATGGTCTGAGCAAAGGAAGCCCTGTTTTCTTGAGTGGAAACCGCCGCTGAAAAATATCTACAGTGGGTTTTAGTTAATTGGAAGTAGGTGATGACGACGTCAAACTCTCCTACTACCAGTCCAGCCACCAATGCTGAGCTTGACTTTCTTCCCGTTGGCGTGAGCAGAGGCAACTAATCGGTGTAGCAAGGAAGGTGTATTAGCAGGGTCGTCCCAGGTGAGACGGAACTCGGCGGTAGGCAGAGCAAAAGCGAAGTCAATCCAGTCATAGCATTTCCAGGCAAGAGTCTCTGGAGGACGTTCTCCCCAGCTAGTGTAGTACCCCATCACGAGCGTCTGCGTTTGCGTCGAGCATTCACTGTCTTGATCGTCACCATTGTATTCGGCTTGGTTGACCATGATAAGGGTGCCGTTGAATGAGCCCCGAGTACTGTTATCCACCAGAGTAGATGCTGGAGCAAAAACCGCTTCCGAACCGATAGGGATAACCAACTCAGGGTTGAGGGGCAGAGACGCAGCAGGAAGAGACATGACATGCGAAGCTTCGGGACTAGAGAACATAGTCGAGATCGAGGATGACGAGATCACTTGCGACGCGGATTGGGTCGGCGAGACAGATATAGAAGCGTCAGGATAGGTTGAACTTGATGAGTCTAGCGATGGACCGCTGTTGCTTGAGGTTGAAGACTGAGCAAAAACCTTCGTTGCTAACGAGCACTGTGAGATCAGCGCAATCAGACATGCTGTAGAGGCAGGAAACATTTTCGAGCTGAGAGTGTGCTAGGTTAGGGATGTAGTAGTAAGGTGTATAGAGCGAGGTGCCAGCTGAGCCTGGAATTGAATGCGTATTCTGAGGAGCACGTGATCGCGACAGGCGGGGGCTGGCGGGCCCAGCTGAGCCCGGAGCCGCTCATGCACCCACTGATTCAATTTGAATTCGCTTTATATATTTAAAGTCCCAACTCCACGAGCTTCAGCAATGTTACTTTCCATCTTCGCAACAAAAGACAATCGAGTCATGAGCGATCATCCTTGCGTATCTCGTTCATTGCGAGCGTAGCCAGCACTTCCTGGGAAAGTCGCGTGGGCATTCAGTCCGTTTCTGTTTACGTTTATTGTTTATTTGTTCTTTGGAGTTTCGCCGTTGCCTGGCTCCCTTCAATTTTTGCTCTTTTCCTCTCAAGCTCAAGTATTGTATTCTTTACGCCTGAATA
>JH814842.1:28908-68408 GCA_000296255.1 Omphalotus olearius VT 653.13
ATATTCTGTAGTAAGTAGTGTTGCAAAGTATTGATTTGTTTGACTAGCTCAAGCTAAGACTTAGATTTAGCACATTCGGAGTGCGAAGCGAGCAACTACGCAGTGCAAGCGGCTTTCATGTTACATCTCTGATCATATGCTCGTTGCTTCTGATGACCGTTCCAGTAATACTCTGACCTGTGTCATATGGCACACAGGTGCTTGTCATCTATAAAGCGAAACCTTTTCCAATACTTAAACTCCATCTGAGCCCTGTTACTCTCAATAATGCGCTCGCTGGGCTTCCTTGTTGCCACTTTCTTGGTGCCGATTGTCCAAGGGCTTTCTTGGTCTGCAACACCATTCAATCCTCCTGCGATTCCTCTTGCTGTGAGGACGCCTTACCTTTCATGCTGGCTTGCTCAGGGAAGTGGGGCTGCGCTTAACGATGTATGGCCAACGTTCTGGACCGGTTCCGTACGTTTGCCTTATATTTTTCTATGTTGGAGATAGCTCACGCCGTAGGCCGTTTTCTCTCCAGATTTTGGGATGGGCTGGTTTTGTCAAAGTAGATGGAACCGCCTACAGTTTCTTGGGTGCACCTGCCGTTCCCGATGCAGCATTCACCAAGGCAACGCAAAAGAGCTTTTCGGTAAAGTTTCAGTAACCTACCCGGGTTCAAGCCGTGTTTTCATCTGCTCGTCTAGTTTACTGCAACCCAAAGTACTTTTGTGTTGTCCGCCGGTCCCGTCGACCTGACAATCAATTTCCTCAGCCCTGTTGAGGTAAGTGAGCGGGAGTCTCTTTGGCCTTCATACTAACACATGGGATTTGTTAGCCCAATGATCTCGTCAAGCAGTCAATTCCCTTCGCCTACATGTCCGTCTCTGCCGTATCAACGGACGGAGCAGCACATTCCGTTCAGGTGTATTCTGATATTAGCGCTGAATGGATTTCTGGAGACGATTCCCTCACCGCAACCTGGAATACGACGACAGGTGATATCCTCACTCATCAAGTGGAGTTGTCGTCACCATCTGTTTTTTCAGAAGTAGATGACCACACTCAATGTGCGTGCTGTGTATTTTCGGCTGGCGAAGTTGCTTGACACTCACTCCTGTGATTTTTTCGTTGTTTAGACGGTTCTGCATTTTATTCTACCCCAAACGTAACCGGTGATCCACGTTTATGAATGCGTATATTTCTGACCCGAGTTTATTTAGACTGTTAGCGCTACCTATCAGACCGGGGCCGATGTTACGGTCCGAGCACAATTCATAAACAATGGAGTACTCGCGAACACTCAGGACACTTCATTTCGGGCCGTCAGCGACAACTGGCCTGTTTTCGCTTTAGCACATAATTTGGGCAGTATCACCAGTACCACCTCCCCTGTCCTATTTTCTATAGGACATATCCGTGATCCAGCGATTGAATATGTAATTGTAGGAGGAACACAATCACGAAGTCTTTACTTTTGGAGCGAGTTTGCTAGCCCAGCAGCAGTGGTAAATCTTTGCCTAATATTTTTCTTGGGGTTTGACACTGCTATCAGATTTCCTCGTTCCTTGGGGACTACGCCACTGCGTTGACTAGAGCAAATGCGTTCGATAGTCAAGTCAATGCTGATGCTAGTGCTATATCCACCGACTATGCCTCGATCGTGGCGCTCTCAGTCAGGCAGTCCATCGGCGCGAATGAAATAACTATATCAAAAAACAGCGACGGGTCTTGGAACACTAGTGACGCCATCGTTTTTATGAAAGGCAAGTCAACTCGATTCAGTTTCGGCACATTCATTCACCTTGTTCCTCAGAAATTTCCAGTGATGGCGTGAGTATTTGAGGGAAACCCCTTGAACCGGTGAACTCACACGGGTGGAATAGAATGTGAATACAGTGGACGTTATTTTCCCAGCATGGCCCATATTCCTATATACGAATCCTTCACTTGGGAAGTTCCTCCTGGAAGGATTGTTCAGATACCAAGCAACAGGTCTCTACCCTAACAAGTGGAGTGTGCATGATCTTGGTACGCAGCTTCAGCCATGAACTACCGAAGATATCTCAGCTAGCTTTCTTATCAGGTGCGCATTATCCTCAGGCTCTCGGTCACAACGACGGTGGCGATGAAGCAATGCCAGTTGAAGGTACACAGTCCTGCTACCAAGACATTGGATTTTAAACTGAGTTGGAGCTAATGCAGAGAGTGGCAACATGCTCATCATGGCACTGAGCTATGCCCAGAAAACCGGTGACCATTCCCATCTGACACAATACGTGCGTACACATACGTTGATATCTTCAGAATTCCCTCATCAGCTCACTTGTCTAGTCGGAGCTCCTCGACCAATGGACTCAATTCCTCATTACCGACTCGCTCATACCCGCGAACCAAATTAGTACTGATGATTTCGCTGGAGCGTTAGCTAATCAGACCAACTTGGCCATCAAGGGAATCGTTGGGATCAAAGCCATGTCGCAGATCGCGGCACTTCTAGGAGATACAGCGACGAGTGATAATTACAGTGTGAGTGAAGATGGGTTGAAGGATCTGAACTACTCAAAGCGTTCGGATAGTCTATCGCGGCGGACTACGTTACGCAATGGCAGTCGTTTGCGAACTCGACTACAGGGCCTCATCTGACCCTATCTGTAAGAAGTTCAATCTTTTGACGTTTATGTAGTCGTAACATTAACGGTTTTGGTAGTACGGTGACTCAAACAGGTATCCGTGGCAGTACGTCAATGTACAGGAGTCTTGCTGAACAGGTTCACGATATAGTTGGGGTCTGTCTTATAACCTGTTTGGAGACAAACTCTTGGGATTGAATCTGTTCCCAGAGTCCGTATATGAAATGCGTAAGCGTCGATGGTTCCCCAGCCTATTCAGCCAATCTGATCGTTATGGTCTTTCAGAAACTGCGTGGTACAAGACCGTTACGCGTAAGGTTCTGGTTTGTGATCATTCGCTCGCTAACACCAATTATGGCAGAGTCGTTCGGCGTTCCATTAGATACACGGTAAGTCATTGTCAGAGGCGGCTAGAATACGCCTGCTCATGTAACTCGTCTAGTCACACATACACCAAATCAGGTACGTTTTGAGCATGTGCATTTGTGAACCGAGACTGGCTGCATGTTTGCGTCCTATTAGACTGGGAAATTTGGACGGGAACTCTAATGACCGATACGACGGCACGAGATATCTTCATCTCTGCTGTTCACAAGTGGGCATCAAGCGGGACTAGCAGTGCACCCTTCGGTGACTGGTATGACACACCCAACGGTGCGCCGGAAGGTTTCAGAGCAAGGCCTGTGGTTGGCGGACATCGTAAGTGACACGACACGTCTCATGAGTGGTATTCTGTCGGCTAACTGGCCACGTTTTCGACTGACTGGTCACCCAGTTGCATTTGTGAGTTCCAATGCGTCTATTACCCCCGTTTCTCCATCGACGCCGACGGTAATATTGCTTTTTTTTTTTTTTGGTATAGTTGGTTCTGTAAACACGTTTTTGGGCTTGTCCCTGCGTGAATTGTAAAGGAATTGTATCACATTTCACAATACTATGTATATCGCATAACGACAGTGCTGTTGCAGGACCAAGAGCCAAGCTTGTCCTATTGCTGTGCTCCACTGGATACCGACGGACGCTGGGCATCGAATGAAGCGACGAGTTCCGAAAGCGCGTTGCATATGAAGATGACTTCTCAGAAGTGTGACAATCAAAATTCAGAGTTCGCTGTCAAGACTTGAACAAAATGGTGAGGATCACATCAGGAGAATGGTTCATAAAAGAAACACTTCGCGCTGTTGTTTCCTTACAACAAGAATTACCCGAATGATGAAACGTGAAAGCGAGCGTCGTTCTGCCATATGTAGTAGTGCACAGTAACATCGCCGAAATTCTGAAACTGGCTGAAGAAGATATACATCGAAGAGGATTTGAGCATGACAGAGCAGGTTGGCCGTTTCTCGCGGATAAGTTGACGGGAGTTCTGCTGAGTTCTGTCGTATTGCGACGTCGGGACCGAGCGAGAAGATATGTCCAAATAAGGAATAATGGACAGATATTCCAAATTGGGAAAGCGTTGTTTCAGAATTGACCGGATAAAAAGACAGGTTCGAGTGGAGACCACCTTCACTCCCCATGTCCATCTTTGTCCGCCCTGCTTCTCCTCCTCCGCGTCAGCCTTCCCCTGACATTCTCCTCAGTCCTCTTCCTCTTCGTCCTCGTTCACGTCCCTCTTCTTCCGCTACCAGATCTCTCAATTCTGTCAGGTCTCTCGAGCACATATCTCACAAGGAGCTCGATACCTTTTCTCATCTCAGAAAGTCCAGGTCGAGAGGCATCTTGAAACCTTCGCCTCCGCCGACACCACTTTCTTTGCCTCTTCCTTCTCCTCCTCGTTCACCATCTCAAAATCGGCGCACGCTTTCGTGTGCAGTGCCCTATCGTTCTCCGCCTGCTAGTCCTACTCTCGCAGCACCTCCTCCAGTGCCTCCAATTCCAGCATTTGTGCTCGAGTCTGCTGACAAAAAGTCACCGATACATCCGCAGTCTGTTCACTGCCTTTCACCCGCTCCTTCTTCAACCCTGGCACCTTCTGTCTCCATCAGCACCCGCAGAAAGTCACCTGCTGGAAGAGGCTCCCAGGGTGCAACCGTAGGCATGACTTGCGCACGGTTCTTTTCCATGTGCAACTCGAATCGGTCGGTGGCCGCTACTTGCACTGTCTAGGGCATCGCAGGACGGGCACCGCGTTTTATTCCCTGCATGAACCCAGACGAAATTCTTGGACACTAGATTTTGGGCGAGGGACGTTACACCCCCCATCTGTGCTATATTTTGCCGGTGACAGTGTCACTTCTCATTGTACAAGAGCCCCCACTTTGGCTCTTACCATACTTGCTCGCCATTAATCTGTGTAAGAGATTATAGATACCTTACTCTCGTTTAATACCTTGACGATTCTTATGACCCCTGTAAACTATCCTTATACTACTCTACCTAGATTGTGCATCATAGCTTACTCCGTACACTATTCCGTTGCTCGACTTGCTTTTGTCGTATTGTTGCTATTGCTACACTGATGTAAACTACTTTATGTCCATCAAGTTCAACGTTGTTCAAACCGAGTTACAAGAAATTGATACTCATATAACAACTCGTCGAGATAGCAATTGACAGCAATGAGTGATCTATGAATACATATTCCCAATGAAGAACAGACCAAGACAGAAAGCCGTTAGCTAGAGCTACAAGTTATGCAAATTCACAAAATTGAGCCGCACCGTGAAAAACACTGTACAGTTACAGCCAACCAGACAGAATACTTTGCAGGAGACGAAACACACCCAAGGAGACAGCCCGAGATTGAAATTTTGTCACTGTCCCAAACCCATTCGTTCTACCAATGTCCGCTCTCCCCCAGCATTCCCACCGGAATGAAGACTCTCTGCCAGAGGCGGCGCATTGGTGTCATGAGGTCGCCGAGATGAAGCCCTACCGCCACCTCCACCACCCCCTGCACGGCCAGAGCTAGTCCTGGGATAATTCGCATTTCCATTACGCCTCGACCTATTCCCATCGTGGTCCCGCTCCCGCTCTCTTCCCCTCCCGCGATCTCTCTCAGCTTCACGGGCACCTCTGTCCCTCCCACGGCGAGGCTCTTCTGGAGATCGCGGTCTTGTCCTCGCGTCTTCATCCACCTCCATTTTCACGTTATTAGGCTTGCCCCCTCGTATCTCCGGCGACGCCCTCGGAGACCGGTCGTTGTTCCGCGAAGAGTTGGACTGGCTTCGATGAGAATTGCTGTGCGAAGGGGGCAGGGAAACGTTTGTTCGGAGGGACGGGGACGTTTGGGGTTCGGACAGGCGCGGTTTCTTGTGTGCACGAGGACCTGTAGGGGGTAATCTGGAAGAGGTGGAGCTGTTCCCGGCGTTGTTGCTTTGACCATGATAAGAATTCCTTGGAGAGCGTGGATACGATTTCACGCTGCTGTTCTGTCGATTTGTAGCGGTCAGTGTGAAAGCTTCATATGATTTATCGAGTTCAGCTCTGTAAAAAGTCTTTGCATCAGTACGGGGCATCTACTTGGAATGTATAACTCACGAGAGCGACGATATTACTTGGTGGGATTCTACAGACTCTTCAATCAGACGAACTTGCGGAAACATGAAACACGCACCTCTCAGCGCTCCCTCTAGTTTGGAGACGATTCTGCGCAAACCTTGCACCTCCTCCTTCAATCTCCCAGTTTCCCCTCGTTTCAGTATATTATACAATTCATCGTTCTCCTCCTGTAAAAGCCGTGCTCTCTGTGCCAAAGCCGCAGATGTGGAATTCGACACGGTGCTTGCTCTACCAGATTCGTTCAGATGAGGCAAGAGGAGAGACACCAACGGTGGCGGTAGAGTGACCGGATCAGCAGTAGAAGGGCCAGGCTGAGACGCCAAATACTGTCGGAGGCGTGTAACTTCGTCCTGAAACAAGAAGAAAAGACACTGAAAAACGGTGAGATGAAGACAAGTTGACAGAACAACATACGCCGAGCTCTGTGACCTGCTCCTCCTTTTCTCGAAGGAGAATCTCAAGTTCCAGTTCCCGTGTGGTAGGGAGATCCATGGGCAAAAAGATTGAGCGACGCGCGCCCCGGGAGGACTTGGACGTGGACGTGGTTGTGGGCCGGGTTGTGGCGGCGCACCTCCCCGTCAAGCCAACATTCAGTTTAATTGGCTGTGTAAAGATGCCGTGATCCTCGTCAGCTGCTGCGAACTCAACGTGTCTTACCACCCTGAGTAACGTATATCTGACGAGAAAAGCAAAACATATACAGATGGAGTTTATACGGTACAGTCTCGTATTTAGGTCGACCTTACTGGTCTGAATCCTGCCGCCGTTCAACAGAAATCACTTCAGCTTGCAGGCTGCAGTTTCAATGGCCCTGTGCTATGTTTCGATTCAGAAGTAAAGCTTATCCATGCCTCGTTGACAGTCGAGGCTTGGTAGGGCTTGGTATCTTGGAAAAGTTCAGACCTCGGTCATGCCCGAGATGCTTTTGGCAAATACAACCAAATTCTTCTTCGCTATAAAAATTCCCCCCCAGCTCATTTCTTTCCTTGGCTCTTTCAACTACGAAGGTGAGTTTCACGCTTCTTCGAATGCCATCGGCGACGATTACAATTTTATTCACACTGTATGAATGCGTGGTGTCGAACCTCGCGACATGTATCTCATTTTTTACAACGGTATCTGAGCCATTACAGCTTCATTTTTTTTGGGTTGCGCTGCTGTTTATCTCAGGCTACAGACGCTGACATCCTTCCTCTTAGTGTTACAAGGTTCTGTCAACCATGGGATACAACCAGCATCTTCTATTCTTTCTACGGAATTTTCCTTAGTAGCAGGCATCAGGGTGTCTTCGTACTCTTTTTATATCCACCAACAATGCATCTCGGATCGCATGCTTCCCAACCCTCTGATATCAGTCGAGAGTTTCCGTTGAGCTTAGAATAGGGCAGTGCATGATTTAATATTGCGTCTCGGGAATTGCGGTCTGTCTAATTACAGAAAAACTTTTTGTACTCTCCCAAACATCTTATGACACCAATAATATTTTATGATTCCAATCGTTGCTTTTCATGATACTACTATCGATACGTGCTGGTCGTTAAAAGCATCTGGTGGAACTTGGCCCTGCATTTGAGTGAGGGCACCAGCAAATATGTAGAGAAAGGGGCCTGATTTGACCGGCGGAGGAGTAGACTGATATCCAATAGGTAACGTACAACGGGGGCATAAAAACCTGTACTGGCGCTCGTGACCACCTTGCCTGGAGAAGACTTCGATAGTGTCTGAACATTCGCTGTGGCAGTAAAAGTTGACCGCACCTTTCTATGAGAACTGGTTCATCGGCTACACCGTTCAGCTTGAAAACTCGTGCCGCAAAGGACTGGGTATCTTGACACCGGATAACCGTGGCATTGTCTGTCCGACGTCGGGGAAGAGAAGACAGACTCTTGTCAATAACAAGCTGAGATTCAAGTCCGGTGAGATAGGCCTCGAGAATATCCACGAATAAGACGTACGATGAACTCGCCACATATGCAGTCTGCACAGGGAAAACATCAATCGGATCATGACTTGGAAACTCAATATTGACTTACAGTAGACACGTAGAGCTGCAGCAGACGAGGCAGTGGGCTGAGCTGTAGAAGAGCTGTGAGAGAAGGAGATATGTAGCAGCAAAGAAGACAGCTTACCGTCTGTGGAAGAAGAGACTGCAGAACGAGATACGACCTTGGGCATAAGTGGATAAGTTTCGAGCACCGCCACACCTACCTGGCACATGATGAGTTATGTAGCACCGATTTATAAAATTATAAAATTAATAATTTATTATTACCCTCCTTTATCCCAACCCCTCAACTCTCCTCGTATGACAGAAAAAGATACTGCAGCTCGTCTTCGGAGGGCAGTGAAAGGCTAGCATCTTTCTTCCTTTCCTGTCTTTCTTTTTTTTCATCACATACATGCAGAGAACAACTTGTTCCTCGTAAGGAGACTTGTACAGCGAACTGACCAGCGGAACCCCGACCCCACATTCAGACGTTATACTTCTTTGGCATGGGCTGCGGTCCTTGGCCATGAAGAGACTTTTGATTTCCTGCTCTCCAACGGTCACGATGACCATGAGCGCAGCAGAGTGCGTCTTCCGTTCCGATGTTTGGTGTCTGCCTACGGTCTTCTGACCCCCGTTCTTTCCAACGTACTCAGGATTCTGAAAACAACACTATTCTCATCCTCTTGGCCGATCAACGAAATTCCGTCAACAGCTCGTACCATTCTTTGGCCAGTAACGGTGACACAATCCGGGCGGCGCTACGCATGACTACATTATACTTTGAGCGGTATTCAAACACAATAGACTGGACCAATATACACGGGAAGACACCGCTACACACTGCGGCTCTGAAGGGAAACGAAGAGCTTGTTCGAGTATGTCCATTATTTCTTCTTGCATCGGTAAGAGTTATGTGCCGACATGATTCTCTTTGTTTTGCCCAGATGCTATGCGATATGGGTGCAGACCTCAATCTCTCGGACAATCAAGGAAATACCCCCTTGCATTAGTGAGCGGTGCCGATTTTGTACTCGTTGTTTCCAGTCTGTGCTTACCTACTGTCATAGCGCAAGTGCCTGGGGTCACATTCCTGTGAGTTCTAGAGCTTTTGTTGTCGCCACTCTTGTTCCTCACGTTGCGCACAGGTGGTCCAGCTTCTCATTGAACGGGGTTGTCACTATTCTGCTAGGAATGATGAAGGTTTCACTGCTTCCGATTATGCCTATTCGTGCGTTCAACTTAAATTGTCTTAGCTAATCCAGAGCTCTAACCATGAAGCAGTTTCAGCACGCGAGATACGCTACAAGATGCTGCTCGGTCACAATTCGAAATTAACAAGAAATCTCGTCGCGCAGTATTTACGCAAGCCGCTTCGAGAGGCAGTGAAATGAGCCATATACCGCCAATCAGTGTGCATTCTGGACCGTCTCGTCCTCGAGATGTCAGGTCTCCGGGGCCACGGATGCGTAGTGGTTCTGGTACTAGCCGCACAACTACCACCTCTGATAGCGGAGAGTTGGACAGTGGCGGTTTGGCAGCCCCGCACAGCCAATCTTCGCTCTCGACCTCTTCATCTCCCTCACAACCTTCCGCGGGATCACATTCACATTATCACACAACCTTTTCTCTGGGACATTCGGCATCTGCAAGTGGAACCTTCCCCGGTGCATTGAACCCTCCTGCCGATCCCTCGTCCGCGCTATCCCAACTGGCATCTCGTGTCAGGGAGCAAGATGCCGACGCAATGGAAAAATATATGCGACGAAATAGGAGTGAAAGCTCGTCTACTGATAAGTCCATGAATGGCTCTTATAATGCTGCTGGACCGATAAGTAATGGCGATCTTTCGCGAGGTGTTTTCCCCTCCAGTGGCTCATCTACACCTAAACGGCTGCGACCCTCAATCTCGGCATCCCAGTTACGTTCCACACCAGAACAGCCGGAGAATCGAAATCGTTCTGGTACTAATCCGTCTTCATCCAAGCCTTTCCCGCATCCTATCCTCACCCGATCTTCTTCTATCTCGAACTCACCCCGATCTCTCAGCAACCTCGATGCAGATGTATACGAAGAGCCAGAGAACTTCACGGGACCTCCCAGCCAGTATGCTCAGTTCCCAGAACCACCTCTGCCAGCCGAAGACAATAGCACACCGACGGTCTCCGGGCGTCGGATGGCTTTTCATCCATTAGCGAAACCACTACCTGGGCTGGAAGTCTTGACTGCCGGACATAGAAGAGGAATTTCTGCTGCTTCTTTCCGTGGCGCATGACAGGCTCCAGCGCTCAACCATTACCTCGCCATTCATTGTATACTATCATAGTTTGCATGTATGTTTATTGAGTATTACTGTTCTGCCCTGTCGTTGCTCTGTTGTTTTCCAAGATATCATGTATTCTTAGTCTGTTCACCCACCCACCCACTGTATGACAATCTTTTTATCGCGCATGTTTTACGTCTTTCCACATACAGTCTCGAGCCAATGTCCGAGATTGGATTTCTCTCTCTGTTGTCATTTCGGCGGATACCGTGATTAGGACATTGAATTGTGCAATCATCCGCAAGTATACAGTACTAGTTGCAGCATGTTGCGCCTGAAATACATAATATATAAGACACACTGAACCGCTAGCGTCCCTCACTCCTCTTTCATCACCATGCTACCTCCAGCTGCTGATGCTGACCAGGAAGATCCAACCACACAAATTGCCTGGCCGAGCTCTAGGCGGAGAGGAAGTGATGCTGTCGACACTCCAGGTTCAGAACAAACGCAGACACCAGTCGCAGAAGAAGAGAATTCCGATGTCAACAAGTCGAAGGCAAGGTCTTCGAGGCGGAGGTTAACGACATGGGATCTCATGACATTGTCTGTCTCAATGTTGGGTGCTCAGATTGTGTGGACAGTTGAACTGGGGTGCGTTCATAATGTTGCCAACCATTGTGATCTGTGCCAATCTCTGCTCGCTCTCAGTTATGGAACCCCATTTCTTTTGTCTTTGGGCATCAGTGAACAAGTAACGTCTCTCGTATGGCTAGCTGGCCCAATCAGTGGATTAATTGCTCAACCTGTCATTGGTACACGACGAAGCTTTATGCATTTCCCCTGCAGACGGATTGATGTCATATATGTCCAGGCGCAATATCTGACTCCTCTTCTTCCAAGTATCGCCGCAGATACTGGGTTGTACTAGCTACAGTAGCTCTGATCCTCTCGACCCTTATTCTGGCCTACTGTGAACCTCTTGCCTCTTTCTTCGTTGACTTGTTCGGAGTCGGCGCTGGAGATTGGGACTCCAAACGGAACCAACGAGTAAGCCTTATCGACATGCTACCTTTCTCCTTATTCACTCACACTGCGGCAGGTTGCCAACACAGCCATTGGATTTGCCGTTGTCGCTTTCTATATTCTTGATTTCGCTCTGAATGGACTGCAAGCTTCACTTCGTAATCTTCTTTTGGATATCACACCCGCTTCGCAATTGAATGCAGGAAATGCATGGCACGGACGAATGACTCATGCGGGTAATATCATTGGATTTGGATTCGGTGAGTCCGAACGTATTTCTCAAATGTCGTGACTCTGAACTTCCGATAGGCTTCCTTCCACTGGACAAGTTACCTATCTTGCGATTATTTGGAGGAACACAATTCCGCAAGTTTTGTATATTGTGTATGATCATCCTGGTTGTCACCGTGTGGATTACATGTGCACTGCATGAAGAGGAAGCCCGGGAGAAGCTCGGCAAGTCACAGAGGTACGTCTACTACTTTTGATTGGTTTTGCACGTTCGATAACCAAACAAATGCCTTCAGTAAATTCAGTGAGGTCATGCATAACATTGAACGTGCAATTGTAAACCTACCAAAACCTATTCGCCGTGTTTGCTACGTCCAATTCTTTGCCTTCATGGGATGGTAAGCGAACAAGTCTTTAAGGTTTCAATGTCAGTGTTTAACTCGCTTTCTATATCAGGTTCCCGTTCCTTTTTTACTCGTGAGCTAATCACTGATCTGATTTCGGTCAATTACGGTACTAACTGACGCCTAGAACTACCTATATGGGTCAGATAATGGCCTACGAAGAGAATAAAGAGCCTGATCCAGATGTTGCAACGCGCACAGGAGAATTTGCAATGCTCCTGTATAGCATTGGTAGGTGATGCTCCGTCGCAAAGATTCATTCAAGTTTACCATGACGCGGATACAGTTGCGGTAGTCGCGGGAACTATTCTCCCTCACTTAGCAAACCGTGATCGACGTCTTCTGGCACACAAAAGCGACGTTGATGAGGATGCGGAGCTCACCCGCATCAAGAACACAGTACGTCAATGGAGAGCGGAGGCTGCTAGGAAAGGCAAACCACTTCGCCTTCCTATGGTACCGTTCCTCTTGCGCAACATCTGGACAGGTGCCTTGGTATGGTACACAATATTAACGTTCTCTACGTTCTTTATCAGCACGGTTGCACAGGTATGTCGAGGAGCCAAGTTACTGCACAGCTACTTACCTCCCTGTTCAGGCGACTGTGTTCATTGCGTTGGTTGGAGTCTGCTGGGCGGTAGCAATGTGGGCGCCCTTCGCTATCATCATGGAGGTTGGTGGTGATCTTGTGGTTTTCTCTCAGGAAAATACTGACTCGTTTCTACAGCTTTTGAAGGATTTATCTGCACCTCCGCCGGAAACACGGCATCCTGTGTCTGCTAGAAGGTCCTCACATAGTCGTACTCTATCCACTCCCGGACTATACCGGAATATTCCACCGAACGAGCGACAACCACTTCTTCGAAGCCGGTCCTTCGACCATGAAGCCGGCCAAGAGGATGCACACCAAGAGGCACCGGTTGCTGGAGGGACAATCTTGGGTGTGCATAATCTGGCAATAGTTGTGCCCCAGTTCGTGGTTGGTATAACTTTAAGCATTTCGGTTTGCAATAGGCTGAGTGCTGTTTCAAGGTTGCTTTGGTGACTAGCATCATCTTCCGGATTGTAGATGGAGCGCACAAAGCTGATCCTCTGAGCGAATCAACATACTATGGTAAGAATGGAGTTGCTTGGGTGCTTCGATTTGGTGGTCTCTGTACGCTCGTAGGGTATGTGCTATTCGTTACATACGGCTGTGCACACTCACTTACGTTTGCTCCTGAAGTGCCATATTCGCACGCATGGTGGCACCTACGCCCACAGAGAAGGCGATGAGAAGAAGGCTAAGCGAGATGAGGGACCTTCAAGAGTCTGGCCTTTCTTGAGGACATACGTGTTTTGCTTCATCTATGATCCTTGCTGCGCGCGCGCAGTTCTATCTGAGTCTCTTTCTTTTTGTTGCAAAGATATAGCTGTACTATTGTAATTCTGTTCCTTGCATATCCGGCATGCTTGCCATCTATATACATACCTCCTCTAACTACGACATGTAAATTACATAGCCCATTACATTCTTTGACTAAACTCCATGGCAGTAGGTGAATATTACTGTAAATTGAAGACATTGAAAACAAGATTATGTTCTCGTCCTGGACCAGACGCTCAATCATGAACATAGGTCACCTAATGTAGTCATTTATGCACGTAGCACGTTGCGTGTGCTCAGAGACCCCTCAACGACGAGCAGGGGTCAGTCGATCATTGCGCTAGGGCCCGGGCCGCTGGGGTTGTAAATTTATGCATACGAGTATTCACGAGTGTCGCATTCGAGATCTACTTTACATCGCTTTATATTTCTACGTCTATTCATCATTCGTCCAAATCTTTTGCACTTCTTTCTTGAAAGGCTCTAGATTAAATTCGACAGCAGAGCATGGGTATTGTATGTCGAACTTTTCGAGCACTGTCGGATGTAAGATACCCAATGTCCCAAGCACCATGTCATTATGGTCACTGGTGTGAAGGGCTGCCTCGACGTCGTGTTTTATCTTGTTCAACGTGGGATGCTTTCGCTTGTTAGCAGGGGGACGATAGTAGATCGTGGCTGCGCGACCAGGGAAATACATGGGATCTTGGATGGTACCAATGAGAAACAATTACGGAAATGGATAGAGGGTATCATACCTGAAGTCTCTTTCATATAGTATCCTGTATCTGCTTTGAAATCAGTGCTGCCAATTCGGGGTATCTCTAGCATCTTCATTGCCCTATCAAACAAACCATGTACAACCTCGAAGCCAGCGGTCTTGTTACACCACACCGCTGCTGCGTGGCGTTCATTCCTGGATTGCCTCTCCCTTTTCAAATCTTTGAAGACGACGTCGCCCGACTCGAATATCTTTATGGGAAGAGAATGAGAACGGTTCTCTCGGATGGTTTTCAGTATTCCAGGAATCAGCGTAGACCGCACGACCTGGAATTCCAAAGTTTTAGGATTTGCGATTTTCACGGCCGTATTTCCGTCATCTTCGTGATTGAGGAATGCAAAATTCTCTTCGTGTGAACACTGGGATCGTTACAGGATCAGTCACGCGTGCGCGAATCTTGAAATGTTTGAAGAAAAATAGACGGACCAGAGTCAGGGGCAAGACTTCTACCCATCCTGCCAATGCCCACTCTTGTCGAACTATGTCGCTTAACTTGTTTATGGCCGACGGCTGGCCAACGGTAGTAGTGGAAGGGAAGGTGTGAGGTAAGTTGTTGAACCCGTACGCGATAGCTGCGTCTTCCATGATATCACACTCATGGAAGATATCCGGTCTGGTAGGAGGTATGATAACTTCGAGCTCGTCTGGGTTTGTGAACGAGACCTGAGGAAAGAGTGACATCTTGCTGAGCAGTCGAGACACATCATCGCGCGTAAGGGAAAGACCAGTGCAAGAATTGACGTAGGAAGCATGCGCTAGCATACGTCTTTCAGACAAATCCGGTGAGATCTTCACAGAGCCGTCTGGAAGGATCATTTTTACGGGTTCAATACTGATAAACCAATCCATAAGTTTTGATTAGACCAGATAGCGAATGGTTTTCGTACGTGAATGGCTCTGAGCAATACTCTGAGAACATGGTAGCTACCATGTTCACAACGATGTCAAGCTTGGTCTGGTCTGTTGCGGTCACATCGATGAAGATGTTCCGCGTGTTCAAAGTGATCTTGCTGTGCTCCGAGTTGATAATCGGAGGCATGGACAACACCCGGTCTTCAGCATCATAGATGATAGGGTACACAGGCGATTCTCGAATTATGTGTAGGTAACGGGAGAGTTGTTTGTCAGACTTAAGTGGAAGAAGTTCGTTGGTGAACACGCAAGCTAATGTCATACCATAAATACATACCTCGTATACAGTCATCAATTCATCAGCCGTATAAGCCTTATCCTTATTCAATGGCACGAACTTGATGTCCTTGGGAGATCTGGCTTCATATCTGAAGGGTGCTTTCAGGGTGTCTAAATCATGTGTTCCGATGGCCACCAGCTGTCTTCTTCGGCAAATGTTTTGATGTAACTTGTCCTGCAGATCGATGAAAGATGCGTAGGATCTTGGTGTGAACTTAACGTTTCGGAGGACGGCGCATGCAAACAGAGGTCTAATCTTTTTAGTCTACTGCAAAATCAGTATCTCGGGAACAGGGCAGAGAAAGGATCGCACATCAGGGTTAATGGTAACGTTAAGAAGTTGCGACTCTCCACCAGGAGGATATACAAGTTTGTAGCGCGGAGGTTGTGCCTTGTCGAGGAACACTTTGAGAGCTCGTGCAATTCCCTCAATACAGAGTAGATCGTATCTGGATATGGAGTTTTAGATTCCAGTGGAGAAAAAATTACATTCGATATACCTATTTGCAGGTACTTCTATTTTGAGTTGCTGAACGGAATTCAGATACGATACCAAGATGGAAGAGGCAAGGACTCACCGGACGTTCTGCTGGCAGCCCTTTCCTGATCGCCTCTTCTACCTCCTCAGTAGTCTGCGTCATTTTCTTTAGTTGAAGCTCAATCATCAAATAATCGAACGCACATCTTCATCTAGTTCCAGGCCGTATTCGAAGCAGAGCGCGTCAAACTCGTCTGGTACTGGGTGATGACTTGGTAAATGAACGGATAAAGGGCGATAAAGAGATGAATTTACAAAACTCTTGCCCAAGACGCTCCCATAATTCGGCTTTGTCGACAGCAACAGTAGGCATAATGCTGGTATAATTAAGAGTACTGCCGAGTCAGATCCTCAAGAAAATCTGCGCACATCACGTGCTTGGTCGAAATCTTATCCTGAGCCTCGATCAGCTATTAGTATGAAGTACGTCGCTTTGCTGAGCGGAGGCAAGGACAGTTGCTTCAATCTCTTGCATTGTCAGAAGAATGGCCATGAACTGGTAGCGGCTGCCTCGTTACGGCCTGAACAAGGAAAAGGTCCGCGATAGGACATTACTACATCTACATTTCTCTGACGCCGGCCCAGAGGAACTCGATTCGTATATGTACCAAACTGTTGGCCAGGACGCCATAGAGTTTGTTGCGCGTGCACTAGACGTTCCTCTGTACAGAAGGGTCATCTCAGGAACCGCGGTGGAACAAGGACTGGAGTATGGGACGCGCACTTCAAGAAAAGGCGTAGAAGGAGACGAAACGGAGGATTTATATGATCTATTGTCTGCTGTAAAAGTAATCTTGCAATTTCAACTACCCCTTCATTCTTTCTGAATTTTTCTAATGATCTAGTCTCGTCATCCTGAGATCCGAGGCGTATCTGTTGGCGCTATTTTGTCGAATTATCAACGAGTGCGGGTAGAACATGTGTAAGCATTGTAAGCTTGCATCCTCAAACCAGCCTTCATAAGGTCACTCAAGATGCCAGCGTCTTTCTCTCACCTCCCTGTCGTATCTGTGGCAGCGTCGGCAAGACGAGCTATTGTCCGAAATGATCGATGCTGGAATGGAAGCGGTTCTTATCAAGGTGGCCGGTATTGGGTTGACAGCAAAACATCTTGGAAAAACTTTGGCAGAAATGAAACCCACTTTCATGAAATTGGTCTGTGTTCATCTTTTCGGAAATACAAAGCAACGCATTGAAATATCGCTGATAAGAATGATCTTTACGGCTCTCATGTCTGTGGTGAAGGTGGAGAGTATGAAAGTCTGACACTGGATTGCCCGTTGTTCAAATCTCGGATTGTTCTGTAAGATTAAAATCACCATTTCCGTATGCCTGATTCTCATCTTGTGTGCGTAGCACAGACGTTGAGACTGTCGTACATTCTGATAATGGCTTCGCAACGGTTGCATTCATGAGAATCAAGAGTGCTCGGCTAGAACCCAAGGCGGATACAAATGCTCTTCCTGATGCTCACACACCACCACTGCTAGATGACGATTTTCAAGACATATGTGAGAGTATTGCTCACCATCAAATACCCTCCAAGGAAGGGATACCTCCGTTGCAGCAACTACCTTCGAATATTGAAGCTTTTGAATGGCCAATGTCTAGCAAAAGATGCGGTCAGTGGATAACAGTTGCCAATGTTCAGGCCAATGTATCACAAAACATGTCTGTCGAGGACGAAGTGAAAATGTGTTTTCAGATCCTTCAAGGTAAGCCTAAACCAGTGAATTTCAAAGTTCATCACCATCATTCTTGTAGATCGCCTCCACTCCCGCGGCGCCTCTCTCTCTAGCATCGCCAACATCAATATCTTCCTGTCCTCGATGGATTTATTTGCTCGCGTAAATGCTGTGTATTCCACTTTCTTTGGCACAAGTCCTCCTACCCGTGCTTGTGTTGCCCTCGATCTACCGTCTTCTATCCGAGTGAGACTGGACTGTATCGCGTTTGACCCAGAAGTGCCTTCAAATTTAATACACCCTGTATCGGAACGATTAGCTCTTCATGTGCAGAGCCAAAGTTACTGGGCCCCAGCAAATATTGGACCGTACTCACAGGCCGTTATTGTAAGCCAGAGAGTGCTACATACTCTCTTCAATTCCTAACAGATCTGAGTAGGTCGATGAACGGGTCTTCATATCAGGGCAAATTGGCTTGGTACCTAGCAGCGTAACATTACCTACGCCTTCCTCACTCAGTATCGAAACAGCGCTATCGATGCAGCATGTTGATCGGGTGGTTCAAGTTCTTAAAAACGGATGGATAGGTCATACCCAGATGGCCATATATTGGATGAACGATGCGTCGCACTTGAAATCCGTGAAGAAGGGCGCTGACATGTGTAAGCAGGACAATGTAAGCTTTTTGCACTGATTTTATCTCCAAGATTGAGAGTGCCTCTTAATAGACTGCAGTCAGACTGTTCGTTGTAGCGAAATCTCTGCCCAAAGATGCTTTGGTGGAAAAGCAAGTGTTAATACACACAGGGAGGGTCTGGGTACCTGATGATAGCGCCGATTATGAGGAGAGGGAAAGCGAGCTTGTGCTCAGGTCGGTTCTTCCCATGTTTGAACAGGGCATGTCCATTTGAAGTTGTTCTCTGACTGGCTGATGAAATAACGCCTTGACTAACAGGAGAATTTGCTCACGATGATGCCTTCGTGCACTGGGAAATATCCCAACTTCACGACGTTGCCGATGCGACCGGTTGCGCTCTTATCTGTATTCGATTAGAAGGTATTGTCTTTCGACTTCTGGGCTGTATACGTCATTAAGAGGATATCAGATTTTACCGAAAGCAAGTTGTCGGCTCTTCGAAACGGTGTAAAGTCGGTCAAAGCACTTGAACGCTGCTGGAAAAATACTTCGTCGATAAGGTTATTCCATAGCGTTGAAAGGTCTGACAGTGCATTAAAAATGACTGGTATTGCTGCATTTTGTTACTACCTACCCATATACTGACAGGACTGCCCAGCTCAAGCACTATTGGGTGGGTTATACAATGCACACGACAATGTACCGCCAGTGACTGTCATTCCATCACGGGTCATATCTACAAGGAATGAAGATGCTTACGACATTTCGTTTGTCGTCATAGTATCATAGGACTGTGACTCGGAAAACAACCACTACACACTTCGGGAGGAGGCCCAGGGTCAAAAGCAGGAGTTTCAACTTTCTTTCAGCAATGAATTTCGCACTTGAAAAGGTAGCAGTAAATGTTACGTAATATTACTTCTTTTCTAGAACGTCTATGGTGATCTCGAGCATTCGTCCAGCTAATGCTCGGGATTAGTCTCGATTCTCGAACGCCAAGCTGTATTCAACTCAGATTCAGCGTGTGCTCCTATTGGCTCCTTCATTTAGTTGGTTCTTTCATTGGCCCGTCCCTTGCTCCTTTAAGTGGCAAGGCTCTGGATCTCGTGCGCGCAGCAGATGGCATGGATGCTCAAGGTGACAAGGTCGCTTCAAGTTGTGGAGCTTAGCCTTGGGCTCGATGCTGACTCCAATGCTCCGCCCCAAAAAGTAACGTTTGGAATCTCTCCTGTACGCGTTCAAAGATCCAAAGCGACTGCATCGTATACTTGAAGCATTACATAGTGGCTGATACGCAGACGAGCCCGACAGACAGTACAAAATATCAACAGACCGTCCAAAAAATGCTCCACACTTGACCCCAGTCCTGATATCGTCTCCTACGCTTCAGAATTGGCAGAGGAGTGTGGCAGAGTAAGTCCTCGTCTGTGGAATGAGAAGGTCCGTCAGGATACGCACAATGGCACGACGTCTATGAAGCGCACCTCAAGACGGCTGTTGTCACACCTCCATGAAAGACTACGTCTCTCCGATTTGCATGCTTGATGAGTCTGTTAATTCTCTGACAACTCTCCAGACGTGCTTCCACTATGCTCTCGAACATATCGAGAATGTGAATACCGTCGCCCTCCTCGGTCAGCCGCACGCGTGTAACGGCATCATTACCCGGGGACATCTCTCTGGCTGATGGCTGGGGAGAGTTGCCAGGAGGAGGGAGGATTTGACGAACATGACCCCGGTCGCGAGGTCTGGCAGGCATCCTGTCAATCTTGAGCCTGAATTCTCGCTTTCGGGAGTGCCAACGGGAATTAGAAGTCGATGGCTCTGGGCTACGACTTCCTCGTGAAGGTAACTTGGACGAGGATGGGACAGGTTCACACTCAAGCGGTTCATCCTTCACCTGCACGATTTTCGGAGCAGAGGAGGAAGATGATGCTGACGGTGAGTGGGCGGTATCTTCTTCGGAGCTCGAATGGTCGTGCTCTTGGGGGTCGGGGACAGTGTCAAGCGATGCGCGCTGCCGATAGACCCACATGCGCTCATGCTGGTAGAAAGCGACTAAGGAATCTAGCACACGCACGGTAGTGTGTAATTCAGGGCTGTTTGCAGAAGTGGAATCGGACTCGATTCGATTTGGCTCTCGACGGAGAGTAATTTGTGTTTCAAGAGGAGGGGAAGGCATTGGATGGGAGAACTGGTTGGGTTGTACTGTCATGCTTGAGGTGGCTTGCAATTGGGATTTATTGTGTATTTTACAACAGAAGGGTATATATTGGCAGACTTGCCTTGAGACTCTAAGCTCTACGCCTCGATTCAATTTCCTGGCTGGCTCTCGGCCGTCACATGACCCGACTAGCTGGGATTGGTCACCATAACTGTAACATTTTCGACGCGTTCTCCGTTTAGACTCAACCGCTATGTTCCTCATTTCCTATCTCTTCCTGCTCTCTCTTGTCGCTGCTACTTCATCCTTGAACATATATCATCGCCTGTATCTCCCGGACGTTTCCCCAACTGATTTCGTCCTGCGAGGAGGTGTAGACAGTACATGGTCTAGCTCACCTCTGTCGTTCCAGCCTTCGCCAGTACTCTCGCAGCATTGGGCTCAATTCACGAATATACTTAGAGAGGCGCAATCTCAGCGTGATGTAGACCTCGATCGTGCCTTATATCAGATAGCTCTCGAACGGGAAGGTGGCGAGTGGGATATCTCCTCCGTCAAATTGGTTCGTCTCATGTTCTCGATCGAGCGAGACTCCATGCATTACTGGATATGTGATTCTAGTGCCACTTACCATTCGTTTCCTCCGAGACTATGGTTCTGCACTTTTTGGACTCCCTACAAACCCCATCACCGTACGCCATTGATTATTTTGTATCACCTGTCCCGCGTGATGGATCTTGTCCAAAACTGGCCAATAAATCTGTTGCTTCAGAGGCTTCTCTTTCTGCTTTTAATGCATTTGCTATCAATCTGGATAGTGTAAACACTACAGTTTCTCTCGCTTCCGCACGACTCCCGCCATTGTACGTATGCTTTCTCTTCTTTGGGGCCCACATATCCCACTCACATGCGCTATAGGCCTCAGCTCCGGACTCCTCCGCCCCTCACAGCAGAGGGCGAGCCCGTGAAGCCAGCTCCAGAAAAATCCTTTATACAGAAATATTGGATGTACATCGCAGCTGTTCTGGTCGCCTTGTGTAAGTTCGCTCTGTCCCTTTAGTCAGCACGTTCTGTTGATTTTCTCCTTGGTCTATTGTCCTTTCTTGTTCCTTCACGACTGATTAACGCGTTGCCTCGATTAACAGTGATGGTCGGCGGCGGTCCAGAGGAAGAGGGTCAGTCTGGACCAAAACGCTGATCCAAACGCACAGGATTTCCATAGTCTGGGCTTAATACGAAGTTTTCCTGTAGGATCATGATCATAAATAGAGCATCAGCTGGTCAAAGCTATTGGAAGCAGGGAACAGTCGTAAGTGGCGGAGAAGACACTCTCCGCTGACTCGCCTGTCAGAAGCAACTTCCAACAGAAATCGACCTGATGGCTCATCGAATTCCACTATCTCCAGACATGGAGTGAGGTACTTAGTTATGGGATATGAATGTTCAGTGACTTTTGAGGAATTGGCGGGTGAGTTGTGGACGGGTGCTAGGGAAAGCCAGTCATCGTCTTCGCAATCCACATGTAAAACTGTCAAAGTTGACACGTCTTTCAGGATCCATTATTAATATATATATTTGTGCTGTTGCGTGTCGAAGAGCGGTCTTTTTACGCTTTCAAACAAGAAACAGACGAACTGAGTGGTGTCATCAGCAGTCGAGGGTCTCCGTGAACAAGCGTGTTCATCATCAGGTGTACATATATCACTGCTGTATACACTGATGTAGGAACAACCATTACGGTATAGCATGTTTCTCCTATGGTGCAAGGTAATATAACTTTCAGACTGTTCTCAATTACTTACGCTCAGTGTTCGCAGCATGCTCAAGTCGTGAAATCCTGACCTCCTTGAATTTGGACTGCATTGTGTCCACGGACTTGGAAGGAAGTTGTCTACATAAATTTCTCGCGGCGCAGCGAGTGCGTTCGCAGACAGAGGCCCAATGCGTGCTGTAACCACGCTGTGGCCAATCCTTGACCTTGAGTCACGGCATCCTGCTGGGTCCAATCGCACCTCTGAAAATGTTGAACCCGGTTCTCACTGTCTCTAACCGGGAGGTACATGCTTACTATGAATGGTCCAGGTGCAGTATAAGTTGCGGTTTGGCCGGAGTAATAAAGACAGTCACGACTGTGAGGATGTTCTAGATGCTTTCGATATTCTGGGAGTCAAAAAGGGGAGGTGCAATCTGCTTAAAATGTGCCAGGGTCATGATTGAGCTGTCCACTTCAATAGATAGTAGGAGTAGGAGAAGATCATCCGATATCTCAAACAAAATGAATATACCTCTACGGCCTAGGCTGATCGCCGCATCGCTCGACCCGTTTGCGACAGCAAAACAATTTTCAAAGTTTTCGCAGGAGAAAATGTCAAGAACCTGTTGAGAGGAAGATTGGGTTGGCTTCACCACCTCGGACCTGCACAAGAGCCTATACAGTTCCCTACAACCGAGCTTTAATTGATTGATAGTTGCACCGATCTCTGAAACTGTTCAGTTCAGTCAGGGTACATCTGGGGCTATTTTCTGTGCAGGTTAGATGATCATTTCGAGGCAGAGGGAGGGTCCGAAGATAATTAGGTCTCCAGGTAGTATCCTGTGAGGTCTGCTGTGTACAGCAGTGAAAATCTGAAAATCTAGATGACCCAACGCTGTGCATACGAGTATCCCTGCACATCAGTTCCATATGACACGTCGAGATGTATTATGACGTTGCCATAACAAGAATGAACGAACACAGTGTAGCGCAAAAGACACTGCATTGAGGCGACCGGAGCATCATTGAACCAAAGGCCAAAAAGTACGCAGACACAGCTAGTATTGCATTTAATAAAGTGAGCGAGCTTCAAATGTGAATAATTATACAAGGAATTTTCTTTACTGCCCTAACACATCGAGGATTAATGCTATTGCATCATAAGCCGCGACCATATCCGTATTCTGTCGGGGGAAGACTATCTTCTGAGTGCCGTTCTTGTTTTTCCATGCTACTGTGTCTTGGCCGGCTTTGAGAAGGGCCAGATGCGAAGGCAGGCAACCGGTCGCTGACCTTCACATTTTTCTCATTTGCTGTGAACATGTACGGGGAACTCGATAAATTGGCTGGACCGGCCAAATATGAGGGAGATAATCCTCCTGAGACAAAGGGCGTGATAAAAGCTGAAAATCAAGATTTGCAATTATGAATCAACATACTCAGAAATTGAACGGGACGAACTTACGAGTGGCAAGACGTGAGACAGTTCGCTGTTTTCGCCGTCGATGCAAAACATAGACGAAGATTGCACCCAGTACCACCAATGCTGCAATTATACCCCCGACTACACCGCCCACGTTAACCTGATGTGAAGGGGGCGTCAAAGCCTCCGATGCAGATGTACTAGAGGAACTTGACGAAGTGAAAGAGGCTTGACCGAGAGTCCCCAAAGTCAGCTCTGAGGCTGATACAGATGAGCTTGGGGTGGCATACGTTATCACAAAGGAGCTCAAGACCAACTTGTGGTTGGACTGGTCCTCGTTTGTGATGATCAAGGTATGATTTCTGTTTGTCATCTCGGGCGACTGAAACAACAGCTCATTAGAAGCTCCCGCTCCAGGCGGAGGCATAGTACAGGGAGCATCGTCCACGAGGCAAGATGCATTTGGAGACGCATTCTTATTACCCTGATGGAAGGACCCAAAGACCTGCACAGACGTCCCTAACCAAAACAGATGAACAGGCATGGAATGTCGACTGAAGGACATGCGCATTACCTGTGAACATGTACTGCACAGAAGCTCCTTTAGCATCTGTGGCAAGAGAGTCGCCGTTGTATGGGCTCCAAGCGCCCTCAGATGAGATATATGGGTTGCTTGCGGAAACCGTAGAGGTAGGCATGCCACACGTCCACTACCAGCTCCTGAGGACCTTAGCAGGAGAAAATGACCGGGTCAAGCGCACGATAGCAGAAAGTATAAAAGAAAGCAGTATTGAACTGCAACCTAGGCTTGAGCTCATTATGATCATCATTTGCTGGATCAAGTACACTGACAACGAAGTTGAACTGGCATTGCCAATTTTGAAGTCCATCAGCAAAGTACACAAGTACAAACACGTCACCCTCTCAGCCTCTTACTCACAATCTCCACATTCGCATTCATTCCTTCTGCAATTTTGCCCTTATATCCCTATTTCTTCCCGATATTGGTCTCCGTAATCTATGTCTAACCGCTATGCACCCCTTCCTAATCATCCCAGGTCTGATAATGATGCCCAGCATGAGATGGAGGCTGCATTTGATGACTCTGATGACGAGGCCGACGAGTCTCAGCCTCTGAAGACTACATCTGCTGTCTCTCCTACTATCAATCATACCCCGCCTTCTCCTTCTCGAGTTCCAGGGTCGTACGATTTTGAGAACATTGACTATGATTATCCACCCCCTGGCTCCCCTCCAGCACCATCTTCTGTTGCACTCCCTAACAACTACGGAAACTCGAACGGGCAGATACCAACTTTTGAATTGGATCGGACTCAAGTGACACCAAGAGGGAGCTGGATATCAAGGACCCTTTCTTCCGTTTTGCCTTCCCGTTATCGTGAACGGTTGGGGTATGAAGCTGTACGACCTACGGGCGCGATTGGCGGTGGTACCAATAATGATGGAGTGTTTGCAAATGTCACAGCGAAGCCTACCCGTACAGTCACAATACAAGAAGGTAATGCTATTCTTTTCTTGCAATGCGCCTGCCCTGAGCAATCATCTTGACAGGCGACGAGACATTTGTTGTGCCAGAAGACAGCCGGGGTGAAGCACCTCCGTCCTATTCGTCAGCTCAAGCCGATGCCGTGCCTCCCTACTGGGAGACTACCGTCCATGCTCCCTTCTCCCCAGATTCTGTCGGTGAAATGATCATCGACTCTCTGCCTACAGGCTCCTTGTTCTCGTTTCTTTGGAACATGCTTGTTTCTATATCTTTCCAGTTTGTTGGTTTCCTCCTTACATATCTACTACACACCACACACGCTGCGCGCTTGGGATCGCGCGCGGGACTCGGTATCACGCTCATTCAGTATGGGTTTGCACTTCGTGGGCGACTAGAAGCTGGGGGTGAAGACAATGTGTGGGATGAGACGTGGAAGGCTGGGACCGAAGCCAAGCCGACTTTTCCGACAGCTGCTGAGGCCAGCTCGTATTACAATGGTAACAACATGACCAATAATGCGACCCTGCCCACTTTAACAGAAGAGCAAGCTACGCTGCTTGTTGCTGATGCCACGACTGAGTGGCTCTCTTTCTTCCTGATGACTGTTGGTGCGTGTATTCAAGAGTCTTATTTTTGAAAGATTGTTGACCGTTTTTGAAGGCTGGTTTATACTATTGACCTCCCTGCTGGGTTTCTGGCGAGTGAAACGCTGGGAACGTGGTATACTCGCTTCGCAACAAGGCAATTCCACAGCTCAGCAGCCTCGCACAGGTCTCACCCAGTTCGAGCATGCTTTTGGTCTGCGCAGCGACTTTTTCCGTCAAGGATTTGGATTGGGCACTCGTGCTGAAGAACACGAAATTGACATTGAAGCCCAAGCCGTACATCATGAGAATGCGGACGAAGATGCTGATGAGAACGATCTCATGCTTGATATCAGCCCTGATGACCCAAATCGGGCACAGTTGATTGCAGAGGCGCTAGCGAATGAGCGAAGGCTGCAGGATGATCTCAGGGCAGCTGGGCTCTTGTGAAGTAAACACTCTGAGTTAGTTGTAGTTGAATTACGGTGCTCCTCGTTTTAATTGGACAAGCATCCTGTGTATCATACTTTAATATCGTTGTTACTGGTGAAGAGATTGGACTTTTGACATCAACTGGCTCGTGTGGAAGTCAAATTACCGGTACGCTGTTCCGGTCAAGTCCTCAGAGGCCTCATGTTTGAATCGATATCATCATGCCAATCACGATACGAAAAGCCACAGAATCAGACGCCCCCTCCTTGTCCCGTATCTGTCTACTCACAGCCGATGCAGGCTCCTCTGCTGAAAGACTACATGATTACGGCCAGCTGCCCGGGTTGGTATATGCCATTCCATATGTGAAATTACCTACCACTTGGGGGTTCGTCATGGTGGATGACTCCCAGAACGACCAGGTCGTAGGATACATCCTTGGCTCGAAAGATACTCGGGCATTCGAACAGTATGCCGCGGAGCATTGGTGGCCTGCCTTGGCAGAGAAATATTCTCCATCGCTGGCTGTGAAACCCGCAGATGAGAGGTACATGAAATTGTTGAGGGCCATGCATACTGCACCGGACGCATGCATCGAATTTGCAGCTGCGCATTTGCATATTGATATCTTGGCTGAGTACCAGAAGCAAGGTTGGGGCAGAAAGTTGATTGGAGCGGCTGTAGAATATCTGAAGGGAGAGAATGTCAGAGGTGAGGGTGTCTGGTTGGGCTTGGATCCGAGAAATGAGGGAGCGAGGAGATTTTACGAAAAGTTGGGGTTCAGACATGTCGAGGGTGCGCCGGATAATAACATGGGCTTGAAGTTTAGTGATTTTATATGAAGTAATAGAATTGATATAAGGTTGGTATCTTTGAAGTAATAGAATTGATACAAGGTTAGTATCTTTGAAGTAATAGAATTGATACAAGGTTGGTATCTTTTAAAATTGATATAAGCGTGAAATAAAATTATATCCACTGAAGGAACAAGTAATTAGACGCCCGCAACTACCCTTCCTTCCTTTCCTCCATGTCCAGCGTGCCTCCTCACGAACAAAGCGACTCTCGCAATTCTCCTCATTATCCAGCTCAACCACAAAGTTCCTACAATAACATCAACAGCTACCAGTGGAATACACCTTTCAGTCCAAACGACCGGCGTGTCAGCCAGATACCTCTTGAGCCTGACCAAGACAAACGTGCAAGTTACAATTCGCAACATAGTTCAATCTCTCAGTACCCCCATCCTGGTCAACACGACAAGTTCTCTCTTTCTTCCTATCAACACCCTCACGACATTCCTCCACCTCCGCATGCTTACGCTGGACCACAAGCCCCTCGCCCATTGCGCTCAGCACTTCGGCGCAGTGTCAGCTTTGCCAATGGACCTGGCGTACGAGAGTATGAGCCCGAACAAGAAGAAGGTTTTGATCCAGAAGCAGAAAGAGAACTCAAAAGGCGAGGACTACCATCTCAAATGCTCGACCTCTATACCCTCGACCACGAAATCAACCGGGAAGAAGACTGGAGACGACAAGATTCTTCAGCGCAATCTGTGCAGTCCACTATCTACGATGACTACCCGTCCCGCCCCAACTTCCGACACGCTGACTCTATGATGTCTACGGGTTCTGAGGTGTATGATCCTGATGACCCACGTATCACTGGTATCAGGGCCAAGCATCTCGAAGATCCTCACGATATCGAAAAAGACGCGCTGCGCAAAATGGATTATCGAACCCGTCGAAAACATCTCATGAGGGTGAAGATAGAATTTAATGTCACTTGCAAGTTTTCTATTGCTTACTCTCACTCTATCATACTGATATGATTTCATAGCAATGGTCAATCGTCAAGAGTTTCTGATCAAACTTGCGCGAGCGCTGATGACATTCGGAGCACCCTCGCACAGGATAGAATCCCAGCTCGTCGCTGCCGCTCGTATTTTGGAGGTCGAAGCTGAATTTATCCACTTGCCCAACGTCATCATTTGCTCTTTTGGAGATCAAGAACTCGGATGCTCTGATACTCATTTTGTAAAGTGTGGCGGGAAACTTTCTTTAGGAGCGTTGCACAAAGTCCATTTGATCTACCGTTCTGTCGTCCACGATGAAACTAGCGCAAATAGAGCTACAGAGCAACTAGATGCACTCATAAAAGCGCCTCCTCTTTATTCCGCCCCTTTTAGATGCCTGTTAGCGTTTTGCCTTTCTGCTCTCATTTGCCCGTTAGCGTTTGGTGGCTCTTTCTTGGATATGTGGATAGCAGGTGCGAGTGCACTAGCCTTGGCGATTCTTCAACTAGGCGCTACGAAGAGTCAGTTGTATGCCAATGTGTTCGAGTATGATCCTTTTTTTTTTGCGTCGCATTTTGCTGATATCCTTTCAAAGAATTACCGTCGCAATCGTTGTTTCCTTCGCTGCGCGAGGTTTGAGTAGTATTCGAAGTCAGATATTTTGTTACACAGCTATCTCTTCCGCGGGTATCATTGCACTTCTTCCCGGATACTTGATCTGTGAGTGTTCTGTCGCCCTCAACATCATCAATTCACTGACCAATAGATTACAGTGAGTAGTTCTTTGGAGCTGGCATCCAAGAATATAGTCTGTGGGAGCGTGAAAATGGTGTATGCATTGATCTATACGCTATTTTTGGTGAACTGGTGCTTTTGTTCAACAACTCGGACCAATCTAAGTACTTTCTTGCAGGGTTTCGGTCTTCAGATAGGTTCAGACTTTTATCTTCTTTTTGATCGGACGACACGTCGCAAGCTCGACGCGTTGGCCACCACCCTCTCTTCTACTGTCTCCCTCGCAGGAAGCTGGGTTGCCGATAATGACACCAGTATAAATGGAACCGTGCCCATTGTTGGTACTTGGACGTTCACTCATAGCGTTCCCACTAATGCTGCCGACATCGTTGACGGTTGCTACCGACCGAAAAGCTTTTCATGGTATCTCCAACCATTTCCCACGTGGACCGCATTCATCATCGTTCCTGTGTTCTCGTTACTCTCGTCACTGGCAAATCTCCAGCCGTTCAAGAGCAAGCAATTACCCGTGATGGTGGTCATTTCGTGCGCGTCCTACGCGTCGAACAAGGTAGCGAATCATTACATCTTCAACCGGTCGGATGTCGTCTCTGCCATTGGCGCGTTCACTGTTGGGATACTGGGTAATGTGTACTCGAGGAAGATGGGTGGTACTGCTTTCACGTCTATGGTTACCGGGGTGCTGTTCTTGGTCCCTGTATGTTTTTTCCCTGTTCCAGGAGACTAATCTGACCCGTTGAATGCCTATAGTCGGGCCTGTCGCAAGCAGGTGGTATCACAGCCAATGGCAATGGCATAGACATTGGTGGTGCGATGATAGCTGTCACTATTGGTATCACGGTCGGGCTGTTCATGAGCCAAGCAATTGTTTACATGTTTGGAACAAGAAAGAACGCTGCGGTGTTCTCATTCTGATTTTTGACCTTGCTACATACCCTGCATTTTTTCCTTCGATTTGCAAGATTCTTTGTCGATGTATGTATATCTTCGGAATGACATACAGTATAGCTTGTGCAACTGTTCTTGCCAGTGCCAGCTCCACGTGACAGTCAAAGCAGGTTATATGGTGCCCCATATGTACATCACCTGTGAAGATTCGCTCCCTTCTGCTTGACTAGACTTTTGAATATCATGTACCAAATCTACAACACATTTAATTATACTTATGCTTAGAACATGACCGCCGGCGAGTCCTCTATGCGTTCAGCGATAGAGACCTTATGTCCAAGCAACGTTCGAATGTTATCGATCTTATACCTAAAGCCAGATGATTAGAATTAGCAAGTGACAACTGGTGCCTGCAGCTCACCGAATCATTGTAGGTCGCTCAAGACTGAGACCCCATCCGTGCACCCGTACATCCTTAGGGAATCCCATAGGTTCTAACATCTCAGGTCGGAACATGCCGCTGTTACCGACCTCAACCCATTTGTTAAGCATTGGATGAAAGGCGAAAATCTCGAGAGAAGGCTGAAAGAGAAGTAGAACAGTTAGAAAGAGATGGTTATGTATTAATAACGGAAATCTACCTCAGTGTACGGGTTGTATGCGGGTTTGAACCTAACTTTCTCGATGCCCATTTTACGGAAGAAGACTCGCATGAACCCTGCCATAGTCTGAATGAGTGTGTCTATAGGTATTACGAAAACTCAAACTGAATACCAATCAGATCTGCCAGCGTCAGACCTCGGTCAGCGACGACTCCTTCTACCTGGTGGAACTCGGCCAAATGTGTAGCATCCATGGTCTCATTCCTGAAAACCCGATCAATACTGAAAAGTTTTGCGGGCCTGAATCCGTCGTCCTTGTCGCCTCCACCATGTGCGGTCGTAGACCGTGCCCCATGCGTGAATTCCTTTTCGTCACTCTCAACTTTTTCCCCTCGACACATCGCAGCCAATTTGTACAGCATATGAGCTGAAGAAGCGGTGGTGTGTGTCCGAAGGAGCAGTTTGCTCGATTCTTCGTGTGACCAGGGTGCACGATACCCGACGGAACCGTAGCCTCCGTGTTCATGAACTGTGGAGACGCGCTGGTAATATGAAGGCTCGGGTGGCAGTGCTTTGACGGGATCTGTGGAAATTTAGATGACTTTCCATGGAACTGAGTGAGTGACGGACCAGATATATAGAAAGTATCTTGGAGATCTCTTGCAGGATGCTGCTGTGGCACGAACAACGAGTCGAAACACCAGAAAGCCGATTCGACGAAGGAACCCGTCGGCATTTCTGCGAATCTGTTGAATGATCATTTGAATGATCAGAACGAGTATTGGGAACAGGGACAGGCGTACCCCATCTCTAAGAAAATACTACGAATTTCTTCCCGAACTTTGAGTAGTGGGTGGAGGGCACCACCACCTGGGGGTATACCCTCGGCTTCGAAGTTGTACTTCTTGAAGACAGACGTTTTCCATGCACCACTACGAATTGCCGTCAGCACATGAATCGTCGTTAGGAGAAGGACTTTACGATGTTAGCATATCGGCGGTGAGATCAGTTTCCGGCTTTGCCGTAGATGTGCTGAAGTTGGAACCTTTGTGAACTGTGAACCACTGTCCTTTCCTGAGTCAGATCAGTTATCATAACAAACTTCAATCGAGAGAAAGCAATTACTTTTGTACAATAAGCTTGCGTTTCCTCAGGTCAGCAAGTACTTTCTCTCCCGATTTGAGATCGCCTGTTGACTCAATCTCTTGTAGATCAAGTTGTGTGACATCCTTTATAGACTCAACCTAAAGAAGCGATTTGTGCTCAGTAGCAGCAAGGAATGATTGATATACATACCGCTTTCACCAAGCCATCTCCATCTTTCGCGATCCACTTGTTTTTGAACGCGTTTCCTTGTCCAACTTTGGCAGTCGCATCCCCGACTTTCTTCTTCAGCTCTGCAGGGGTCAACGGAGCGCCCTGACCCTTCAACGGTAGTACAGTCCAAACTCTTGCTTCATGGGACCCTTCCTCGGCAATTTGGGCGCCTTCTGGAGTAAGTGCATATGAAAACACTTCATGGTTGTCATATTTGACCATCTGAGTGACATTATTCATCCAAACGCGAAAGAAATAATTGGCGGACGAACATCTCGACTCAGAAGAGAATTGAGAGCTCCCAAGATAGCAATCTGGGATTCATGAGATGCAGCAGGCTCGGATCGACCGGGTATAACAAGAGACCTTGAATCTTGTATGGTTTTTTGGGCATCTAGGGTATCAAGAATGAGTTGTTGCAGAGCTTCTGCCATGGCCGTTGTGGATGAAACGAAATCTTGACTCGATCCAGAATTTCCGAAAGGAGATCATGTGATTGCCTACGCCTTCAGAGAGTCTTATGTCCTGGGAGGATGCTTGGAACTCTGCTCAAACCAGATTATCGAGTATTACTACTGAACTAGACTCCTTTACCCATCCAAACTCGCGTATCATTCGAGTTGGACAGTTGGATTCCGAACTTTTGGACCAGGAGCTCGTGAATCTGCTGCAGGACCCTTTGCGGAAGGCTCTTTCATTAGTGAATGTAAGGTCGTGGTCCTCTCTATCCTGCGCTACAGTCTGACCTGTTCACTTAGGCTTCACTGCAACGACGGTTCGAACCGGAGCTGAACCTGCTTATTCACTTGGTATTATATAAACTGTCGGTGTGGGACCTTGGTGCAAGCTATGGTGCTAAACTTCAAGGTCTCCGATATGTCGTACCAACTGCCTCTCCAGGTCAACCTCTAGCTTGTGCGTGCTACATCTCTGACTTTGCCGAATTTTCACTTACATTGCGTCGGTTTCTTTAGCATCCGGTCTACCTAGGCGCATACTCTTGCTTCATGGCACGCTGACCATTATTATACCCTACTTCCATAGCCGCCTGCGTGCACGCGGCTTATCTCGCGCCTGGCCTGATGCACCTTCTTCTGATCGGAGACGCAAGGCTTGGGACCTGTTAGTTTCGCTAGAGTCTACACACACTGCAGTTGGACTCCTCGGATTCGTGGCATTCTTATGGAACGGACGGTGGGTCTACGTGTGTTATGCCATCTGTGCCCTATTACTCAGTGCTATTTAGCTTTCGAACAATAGCGGATAGAATTTTCGGTATGCGTTTAGTCCCAACTCGGAGACTCGTTCAAAGGGACGTAAGCTACGAATTCATGAATCGCCAGATGGTCTGGCATGCATTCACGGTGTGGTACCGAATCGTTCTTCATGATGCTATGCTCATCATTTACCTAGGAATTCCTACTCTTCCTCCTCCCATTGATCAATCGCCGCAGAATCCAACGACGCGTCCGAGATTTTACATCCACATTGTCATCTTTCCTACTGCCATCCACCACAACTACCTCGGCGAACAAAATACGGGGGAAATATTGGTCTCTTCCTGAAGAGGAGTGTGCGATATGTGCCGAAAATGCCTCATATAGTCTCAACATCGCCGACGCTAACAACGCCTTCGCCAGTATTGTCAGCGCCCAGATCCATCCCGCAGAGAATCTCGACAGTGTACCCTCATACCCCATACACACGCCATATGTAACGTCCTGCGGCCACACTTATTGCTATCATTGCTTAGCCGAGCGAATGTTACGACATGCATACGAGGGTGATGATGAACAAGGATGGGCATGTCTACGCTGTGCGCAGGCAGTCCAAAGCGCAAGCAGGCATATTGCTGAGGGTGATGTTGATTATGATACTGTAAGTGAGCTAAGTGGAAGCGATCATGACTTCAGTATGTTCAGTAGCGATATGGATTCTGATAATACAGGATTGTGAAATGTATCAGTATCTTGAGTAAGTCGGATGAGTCGTGAGTTGATCGGCAGCGCAAAGAATTCAATGCGGATGAAGATATAGCAAGACGGTCAAAGTAGTATGACGGTGAACGACATATGGTGAGATATATAAGCATCATCGTGGACATGCCACTACCCGTTACGAATTTCGTTTTGAATCTGCATGAGAACAGTCGGGTCGACTTGAGTAAGATAGCGCTGCTGAAACTCGGGCCCGCAGTTGACTTCTGCCTGCTGGAGGCTCACGCCAACGAATGCGCTGAGTTGAGTCGTTCTGACAGGGTCCTTATCGTAGACCTTCGCGAACATCATTAGCTACCGTATCATGCAATCAGTATGAAACAGCACATACTTCCTTTCTGCGAACATGCTCTGGTGTTCCTTCACTCCCCTGGTAAAATGACGTTGGTGCATCATGAAGCTCCCAATGGCGTATCAGGCTGAGGGGCGATACTAGAGGTTCTCCATCGTCTGATGTGACCGGCTCGTTCCTGGCTTCCTTGATCTCTCCAAACACGTCCAACCAGAGATTGAAGAAATCTGAATGAAGACGCGAGAGAATCTCTGGTCGCCCCGTTGAGACAAGGGCCGCAGTACCCATTGCTACGAGTTTGCGGTGTTGTGGTTCCGACATCGTGTCAAACTAATAGGAATAGGAATAAGAAGAAAGAAGATTCGTTTATGGAGTTACACATACCTTAACCCACCACTGTTCGAGAAAACGCTCATACACTCTCGCTTCATTCGTACTATGAGTCTCCTTGACGTTCAGAATCGGGACAGCGGCGCTCATAAGCTGAAGAAATATTTGGCGATCGGCCATCACGATCCTCGCAATTAGATAAATTATCTCGCAAAGAACTTGAGGATCATCCTGTGTAGTAGAAGTATTAGAGCTTTGCTTTGAAGACATTCTTAATTTCACGTACTTCCCCATCCATGAGGGTCTTCAACAGGAATGCATATAGCCCAGAACTATGCATGCTTTCAGCCCATGACAACGGTACAGTCACTTGCACCAGAAGATTGAGAGCACGTAAGGCCCCCTTGACATTGTCTTTGATCACTGAACCTTGGAATATGGATAAGAAAGCTTTGAATAGATCAAGCGAATACACCTATAACGGAGAATCAGACGTGAAATTTGCCAAGACTGAAAAGTCGTACCTGCAAAATCCCGGTACCATCCAAGAGAATATACGATTCAACAACATTGAGTAGCGTCCCGAGCAGATCGAGGTTGTTGCTAAGATGATGTATCGCTAACGGAACTAGACGAGCGAGAGAGCTAGAGGTGTTTTCATGTTGTAGAGTGGATGCGTTGCGAAGCGCCTCCTTCCAGAGATTGACACCATCGCCGTCGAGGTTAATCTGCAGGGTTGACATGATGAATCTATCGAATGCTGACACGTCTGAGAAGAGTACTGACTCCTTGGTTCATACTCTCCTCTATCAAAGGTACAACAATGTTTCCCAGACCCGACGATTGACTGCCAATAGCCTGATTTGCAGTTAACTTGCTATCTGCAACAAGAAATTGGAAAGGAATGCACATACTTTTACGACATTGGTGAGCGTGACTAGGAGTGCGGACTTGAACAGCCAGTTCTCGCCAGCGTCATCCCCTGATGTCTGTTCATGAGTCTGATCAATTGAGAACACAAAATAAGCTTACACAATGAAGGAAGAGGGCTAATGATGATATTAACAAGAGGAACGATCTAGAAATATCTTCAACTGACTGCAAACAACGTCGAAAGTGAGCATACCCTGGGTCCAGCACGTTCAATAACAACATTGAGTGTATCATCCACCCGGCGCTTGCTCTCGAACGCATCGGTTTCCCCAATTAAAGCGATCAAACCAGTCACTGCCTGAGGAAGAAACGGGGTAAAGACTTCGATATCGAAATCTAAGGTCTTGAGAAATCTTTTATGAGTTGCAGGATATACCAGAGCAGGAATCACTGCTTACATCCACAGCTTCTCTCAACGCAACTGCAGCCGTTAATCGAACTACTAAACTCCCTGGACCACGCTCACTTAGTAAATGAACCAGTATCTTCCAGACTGTTGCATTGTTGGGAGAAGCACATGACTCGGATAACCATTTCCCGAGCACCCATGCAATTCTTCTTTTGAGGATCGGCGCGCTGAAGAGTAATGAAAAGAAGATTATTTTACAGGAAGGAGTGACGTACTATTGACCATTATCCTGGACTTCAACAACTAATGTTTGATCGACCCATTGCTCAAAGCGAATGTCACTTTTCAAATGTTGACAGCAGCGTCCAATAGCACAGTACAATGCTTCCTTTTGAAGTACACTTGTTACATCGGCAGCAGGTTGCCCTTGTGCCGGTATAAGCTTAGCATTGCTATGCAGCAAGATCAACGCACCTGAAACTCGTGTGAAAGTCTCCTTCAACAATGGGGAGACGAACTCAGGGTATTGATTTGAGATTTGGATCAGCACTCGTTCACTACAAGAGCGAAGCTCGAATTCCCACTCATCGTTTTCTCGATCTTCTTCATTGACCCACTCTTCTGGATCATTCAGCCAGCCTTGCCAATCACTCTCGTTCAAAGGCAGCAGGCGCGTGACGATCAGTCTGACCGCATCCTCGATGAACTCTTTAGGTAATGCTATATCATCATCAGACTCAGCTTTCAAGAAAAATTAAAACATACTGACTTTGCTTGTTTATTGTTCCATCTCGTCGTACCGAAGTCCACTGACCCACGACTTCTTTGAAAATGACAAGGCCTTGCACCAAAAAACGGACAGGATACAGAGCCGTCGAATTGTCTGTCGCACGCGTGAGAGATAAGTCTAATAGCATGGATAGCAGATTACGTGCCAGCAATTCTCTCTAGCGGCCCATTAATTGCTTGCACTACTTGCTTCCAGTAGAACAAGACAAGGGCATCGCAGCCAGGTAATCCAGCTAGACGCCGTCGTGACAATTGGCCGAGGCGAAAGAAGAACTTTCCAAAGCGACGTATGTGTTTTGTTAAGATCACAATCGTGGAATGAGCTTGCTGGGTTAACACAGCTCCCGAGCTGAGTAACGCATACCGCCATTCAACTAAAGCTTTGAGTTGGACGGTTGAATTCTGGAAGAGTGGTAGCAACTGCGGAGAACAAAGACGACAATTGAGTTCAGTTCACGAATCCATAAGCAGAAAATACTACCAAAGCTCGTGCTTTCTCGCCTTCCTCGTTGGACATTTTGTCAGACCGTAGCCAAAGCCAGCAAGCCATGGTTGTGAGTAATTTGTATACATAATGTGCAAGAAAAAGATCAGTGAAAGTGCGGCGCGAATCGATGACTGGAGGGTTTGAGACCATCGGCAGGGAGGTAGATATCTTGGAGTAGTACTCAAATAAAACAGGATACAGCTGCTCCACAATCTAATGAAGAAATTTAGAATTCATTCAATAAATTGGACTGAATGCAAACGCACGAGTGACATATTTTTGATACCCTTCAACATCTTCACAGCTGATAATTCCTTGATGACACCGCATAGGAGCTCCAAAGCACGTTGAAGCATCAAGGTTGACCTTGGATCCTCGGAGATCGTCGAATAATGCTGCTGAAGACCAGAACCAATTACCACCATCAAGTCACTGATAACTGACGGCCTTTGCATGGATGGGTCAACTTGAAAGCCGAGCTTGTGGACACGGAAATCAAGTTATTCTCACCAGCTTGCTGGATATTCCGCCCTCGCAATTCTAGAGACAGCAACCTTATTGCACTCTGCGATCTTGAGCAAAGTTCAGAAGACAAGTGGCATCTATAATTCGTGACTTCTCACAATTTGGTCTTCTTCGTCAAGAAGTGTCATGCATCGAGCGCGAATCCGAGCCCTGTTTTCATCACTTTGAACCCTGATACGGTAGTTAGATAAGGAGGCAGCAGGTGGTCAGAAGACACGTACTTGCGCGACAGCCAGTTTTTCAATGCTTCGTTCTTGAATTGAATGCTAGCTTGAATACGAACAGGCAGAGGTACTGATTTGGTAGCTGCGATCTCATGTAGAGCATCATATATTCCAGGCTGCTGAAGCATTTCTTTAAGTCTGTCCGCGGAGCTCCGCAGTCGCTGAGGATCTTGAGATGCAGCATCGGTGATTACTTGGAATAATTCAGGGGGCGACACAGCCTGAGCAACAACGCCCCTGGCGATTCCCTGTGGAATCATGGTCTTTTCCAGGTAAGTTATAAAATCGAATAGATGAGCGTATATGTAGATAAAGAGACTGGCTTATAAGACAAGACTTAGCAAGGCGAAGAAGGCAAAGATAAACAGGTGTACATAACGCGTCGCGATATATCATTATGTAATCTGGTTCGCCACTTCATGCTTTCTTGCTACCATCGTACTGGTGGCAGACTACTATTCCCTCTTTTACTTTTACACCGGAAATCCGCACACTTGTCTCTATCGTTATCTATTAGAATGCCTACGCTGGACAAAATCTATCATGAAGAAGAAGAGGTCGAAGACTCGGAACCAGAGAGAGAGGCACTAAGGATGATCCGTCATGCAAGCAAGCTGCAGCATGATACGATTGCTTCAATTATAGACGAACCTCCGAAGCGTATCAGCGGAACCTCATGCTCTCAAAATGTATCAGATCTATCCGGTACGCGTCTGTTGTTGCTTGTAGCACCCTCACTAGATGAGTCTGTCAGGATATAACACTTCTCGCGCACTCGATATCTCAGCTGTTGATTTTACTAGGCGCCGGAGTGTCATTGAGATTAGCGGTGAGTCGCGCCATTCTTCATTGTAGCCGCCTGTTCTTAGTACTTGTGTGGCAAAGATTCTTCTATGGATTCTCCCGGGTCATTGTGTCAGATAAATGATGCTGAAAAACCCATGTCATTGGACTCTGAAAATACTTCGGCGCAAGTTGGCCCTGGTGAATGGGAATCAGATGATGATCATGATGAGACTTTTCCGTCCCTCAGACTCACCAGGTTCGCGTTCGCGAGTGGACGCTCGGCTGTTCCTAGTAAAGTTATTCAGCCAAAACTTGCCCATCCTACTACCGCGCGGCCGCTACTCCACCAAGCGTCTGTCAAAGCTTCCACATCGAAGAAGGTTGATGCTGTATCTACTCACTTTGGAAATTTTTCGGACGCTGAACTTTCACAACTGCTGAAGTGCGTCTGTTGTGATGTACGATGGACAGCTAGAAAGAGTACAGCGCAAAAAGTCACACACATCAAGTCCTGTGCCAAGAAGAGTCTCCTAAAAGATGATACAGTCCTTGCACTCATACGCAAGGAGCTTACGAACGCTTCAGCTTCAGTTTCACAGAGCAAAGGCAAAGGTCGAAGTTTACCTGAAGATCCTGCCCTCGCTGTAACTCTTTTGAACGAAGTGGTACAACACGCTGCTCCGAAGAAAAAGACGAGAAGGATAGTTGTCTCCGGTACTGTTAGAGACATGGGGGAGACTCGTGACGCTATACTCGAGCGAGCGAAATTCATCGTTGCGCAAGGTGATTCCACTGTTCGCGCAATGCGAGAACGTAACACCACTACAGCAAGTGACATTCACCAGTCTTCTCCCCTATTGGTCGACATGTCGTTCTCGACACCAGGCTTCAGCAAGAGTGCGTTAGCCCGAAGGATCGGGCCGAAAGCAAAAGCGTTGTTTCACAACTCCGATGACATGGATGAGTCTGGTTCTAGTGTAGACATAGGGATCGCTACCCCTATTCGTTCAGACCCATCTCAAGGTTCTGTGTTGAATAATAGTCATCCGCCTAATATTCTTACAGCAAGGTCGAAGCAGTCTAATCCGGTATGTTATATCCTCTCTATTGAGCGAATTCGTCTGATAACTAACAGTTAATTCAAAAAACCCCTTCTAACGCTTCCCGCGTCTGCACGCCCTCAAGCTCAAGCGAAACTTCGACGAATCTATCAAAGAACACAGCTTTGAGTTTATCCCCGTTCATCCATTCTCGGCGCAAACCCAGTTCACCAATTTTATCACCTCCGTGAGTTCCTAGTTCTAATGTAGACAAAGTAGCTCATTTTGACTTGTGGGATAGC